>JBBDHI010000006.1:18012552-18024498 GCA_037177115.1 Craterocephalus stercusmuscarum
ATGCTGCACCGGAAGTGAATAAATTACATTTTTCGGCACTCCGGAACGCTCGAAAAAGACAAAAACAGGTATTTAAGTGCTTAAAAAAGTGGATTTTGCATGATATGTTCCCTTTAAGTGAAAAGCTGTACACAGACAAAGTTTGTGCACAAATACATGAGGGTGCGTTCAAACCAAACGCGGTGTCAAAGATGCGCGTAACGCCCTAAATTGAACGCTGGATTAATAAAATGTCAGACACTGGATTTTCTGCATCAAGATGCTATTAACCGCGTCAAGAACAGAAAAGAGAGCGAGCACAGCTTCATGTGATAAATAAGAAAGGCTCGGATTCATGTGAAAAATCAGATTGAGAGGTTTGGCTTTATCAACAAATAAACCGAGCCGGGCACCTCTGCGCCTGTCTGCCTTATAATTCAGAGGCATTCTGGAGCTGCGCGCTGATGAGCCCCTAAACAGCGCTGTTTCTGTCTCGTCCTCGCCCAGCCTGAGACCTGCTGACCCACATAGGTGCTGCATCAAGGACACCAGCTACAACCAGGTGGGCGCACACAACACCAATCATTCCTCAATTGTTTACTTGATTTAACTGCATTTTATGAACGGCAGTTTTGCAGTTATGCACATTTGTCTTTTAACAAAAATATATATTTATTTGTGGAACGAGTTCAATCGTGGAACACATGCTCAGGATGCAAGTTAAAGTTATAAAACATTTCTAGATGCACCTGCATTGTTTTTGACTTGAAGAAGTAAGTTTTTTTTCAAGTCGTACTTTGTCTTTTTTTTTTTTTTTAAATAATGTGAAAATCTCATCTCGTCTCGTTCTCGTGGATCCAATATCGTGTATTGTCTCGTCTTGTGGATGTGGGAAACCTGACAAATTCAGCAAACTGCTGATCTCTCGCCATGCCCACCTGTGCTTGCCGCGTTTGGTGTTTAGGGGCCTTTACTCCGGTTTTAGGACCATATTTTCCATTACACAACTCTTACCATTGCATTTTATATATATTAAGCTATAGTTTAAGGCAGTAGCTCTCAAACTGTGTGTAGGGGGCCCCATGGGTCTCACCAGATAATTCTAAAAAATATGTTCTACATTAATTGGTATTTTTATCAGGGCTGTCAAAATAAACCCATAAATACGGAGATTAATCTTTACTTAAGTTTTTTTACATAAACACATGACATTGTCCAAATGTGAATTTGCATTATCTCAGGTAAAGAAGCTGATCTGGGGCATGTAGGTTCTTTGTCTCAGCATTGAACTGAATTCTGACAGTTTTCCAGCCTTACATTTAGAAGACTGCTGCCGGATAAGCCATTTGAAAGATCGCTCATTTAAGTTGTGGGAAGGGTGGCTGCAAATACCAGCATGTTATCTTTGTGGTTGGGACTCAAAAAGTTTAAGAACCACTGATTTAAGGCAAAACATCTCATAACATGCAAGTATCTGAATGTTTACAGCCATAAGGCTTTCACTTAAGGGTATATTCAGTCCAATAATTATTATGAAAAAGATGTATGGTTAATATATGCGATTTAAGATATTCTGTATATTCACCTGAATTTTAGTATGTCTACTCTTGCCCTCTTCCATGCCTTCTTGATGCATGTATACAGTAACATGCTTTGGTGTTTGTTGACTTGTGTCATGGGAAATAGGGTTTCATACAATTTAATGGGATCATCTTTATGTGAATCTAAACTGTAATCTTTTAAACATTATAGCCTGTGGCAGCCAGTGGTGCTCATCATGTCAGAGATTAAGATAAAAACCAACGCTGAAGTCAAGCATATATGATAGGGATAAACGGAGAAAGTGTTGTGTGTCTATTCAAGCATGCAGTCCATATATAGGACTGTTTTATACATACTGTACTGTGCAATGCTAAGGTCTGAAAAACTAGTGGTGATAAATACATAAATACAACCCATTCCTGCATATTCCCATGCACAATATCAAAGCAGTCACCATTCAATCAGGGACGGACAAGGGAATATCAGAATTCAAATACAGCTCAACTAATCCAGAGAGAACCCACACATCACTCTATACATAAAACTGAGCTGAGGCTCAAACTAGCTACTCTCTAATTATGAGACAGCGGTACTAACCACTGCACCACTATGCAGCAGGTCTAACTCTGACCCTTTGTAGTTGTGTAGCTGCAAAGCTTGGGAATTAAATGACCACAAGGTACACATAAATACTCAAATCAGAAAGATAAGTAGTGCAAACTTAACTCAAAAGCTTGGTAATGAGGTGAGCAGAATGTCCTCACAAGGCAGAAAAGTCCTTTTAACAACAGTGATGCCAGACTGAACGTGTCCACACAGACGAGCCACACACACACACACACACAGCAAGCAAGTATTTGGCAGAGAGATGGAGTGATGATAGTTTACTATGTGCATTGTGTGGTGAGGCAAACTGATGGTGTTATGCTTGGACAAAGACAAATGGAACTTTGTCATAAAACAAGTGTTTCCTCTGTGCCTGTCTGTGTTTGGCCGTGCATCATACCAACACAGGTCAAGCCCCAAATAATTCTGGTCTCACTCATTACGATTGTATTTTGTCTTTCCTTCACCGATTGTTATTTCTGCATTCCTCAGTTTTAGAAAATGCGATGTTGATAGCTTTTTGGGAAAATGTCATGTTCCCCACCTTTGTTTATAACGACTTTGACATCATCATGAGGTGATGTGGGTAAGAAAAAGGGCACAGGTGAAAGGTATATAATGTAGACAAGGACAGAACGGAAACTTGTCTCTCCAAGCTTTATTAGAGATTTAACTTTGTATTTTGTGTAGGCAGGGAAATGCAAGGCAAGTTTATTTGAATAGCACATTTTCAGGTTTCAAGACAATTGAAAATGCTTTACATATTAAAAGCATAAATGCAAGAGGATTACAATAAAATCGTTTAAACACAAAATCATTAAAAAGATTAAAAACAAGAGACGTTAAAAGATACCAGGCAAATATCAGTCACAGTCACACACATGAGACAAGGAACATTTTTAACCTGGACTTAAAAGTTTCTACATTTGGTGAAAGTTTAATCTCTACAGGCAGTTTATTTCATTTATTAAGGGGTAGGAATGAAATATTAAAATTCTTATGTTATTACCTGCAGCAGTATTAGTGTCTTGTTTATGAAGGCAACTGAAGCAGATTACCTACATATGTTAAATAACTCCATTAAATGAATATGTATCACAGACTGAAAATACAGCATTGTGCAGCTGTGATAAACTGCTTATCATTTATTCATCATTACAAATATTATTAATTTTTGGAAATAAATAAAAAATCTGATTACACTGCATTATTAATAGCTCAAGCAATGGGTGTCAGATCATTAGTTTTACAAATGGCTGTTATTACAGACTCTAGCTTTTTAAAGTCATTTTAAAGACAAGTTTGGGGTCCGCAGCGCTGCGGAGGAAGCAGCTGTGCAGGGTGTATCAGAGCAGATAGAAAAGCGGCAGCAGGCAGACATTTCCTCATGGCTACCTTCCTTGCATTTCTGGCCAACAATAACATCACTGACACACCTAATAAAAAGGGCTGAGAAGCAAGCCAAAGGGCAAATTACTGGGCAGGTTGTTGGGTTTATCTGGTGATGTATGCATGCGTATGGCCTTGAGTAAACATCAGACTTTTCCAAAGCGTCACCCTCCTTTAAAACATATTAACACAGGATTCACAAGAGGTGTGTTACAGCAGACAGTACACATGCTAACTATCTCAGTAGCATTGTGTTTGTGGAATCTTATCCCAAATTAACACAGGTCTGGCCTTGTTTATAGGAAACACTTTGCCAAAATGATTCTGGGACACATTTTTTGGGTTACAGATGGCGTTGCTTGTTTGTCAGAATAAGTTCACTCCTGGGATGCAGATAATGCAGTCGAGGGTTTTGACTTAGCAATGAGGCTGACATCATTTTCTCTGCAAATTTCTTGTAGGAATTTGTTTTAAGTTTAAAAGATGACAAATTGTGCTTAAAATGCAGCCTCAAACCAACAGTTTAAACATGTGGATGAGATATTCTAACATGAATCAGGGCAGCTGGTCCATAGCTCTAGCTTGACCTCCAGGCCCTCCAGTGTTCACACGGTTTGCTGTGGCAGTCTTTTCAAAGGCAAGTCTAAAATCTGCAACAAGAAACACAGCTGAGATCCCCGCAGAAATGAACATAATTATGAAATTATGAAAAGAATTGATGAGCTCTGCTATCACAAAGTATTGCTCCAACATGAAATATGCTTTTAGTGGACTTCATACTGGAACAAATGAACATCACATTCTGAAAGCATCGTTTGCTCACACACAGTCACACGCACTCTCCGATTAACCAAACGTCATCTTTGCTATCTGAATGACCACATGCATCCTTCTGTCCATCACTGTACAGTTAATGATAATGATGTTTGTGCACTTTTTTGTGTGAGTGCGTGTGCCTGTACTTTGGCCTGCGTCTACATTTGTGCCTGCATAATATAAAATGTCTCAGCGCATAGTTTAAGTAGACACTCAACCATTTCCAGACCCAAAGCCAGATGGCAGATCATTAAGCTCTAACAGTGACTGTTGTAATTTACCATGAAGCTGGTACTGTAGATCATCCCCTCTTGCTGCATGTGGTCTTCCCATTGCTGCAATGAATGTTTATAAGATGGGTAGTTTTAATACTTACCACTGTCTTTCATTAGTGGGGCTTTTACTAAATTGTTGAAGATTTTAAGCACAAGCAACAAAAGGCTTAATAAGGTAAAGGAAGCATAGTGGTCCGCAGAAGCTGGCAGCTGGTAAGGGAGCTTTGTTGTAGCTAAAACATCTGTTTTAAATAATTATTCCAACACTAATAAAGTTGAGCTAAAATGTGTTCATATTTAATCAGTTTCATATATGACTAATATGAAAGCAGTACAATTGTACGTGAAAGAGTAATAGAAGTAGTTTTTTTTTCTCTTTTTGAGTGAGCCGTGTGACTTTTGTGCTTTGTAAGTCACATCCATTCGCATGCATATTAGTGCATGTAGCACGGAATAAAAATGGTTACTGCCAAAAACCCTTCTGCTACTACTACATGCTGCTTTTTTTAATTAGAAAAGGGGACTGAGAGTTCTAACAACCACAAAAAGAAGCATGAGGTGGTTTTTATTTGGACGCTCACAGCACAAAACAAACTGCTGCTGTCCGCGGTGCTGAAGGAAACGGAACAGATTGCTTGCGTTGTGTATAGGATTTAATTAATTTGATTAAATAAATGATTAAACACACAATACTGACAAATGAATGCTTTTCATATAAACAAAACAAAAACATCAGGAACCTTATGGAAAAGTTAAATGGAATCTGAATGTGGAGAATTTTTATGAGTCTCCATCTGCTTTTCAGGGGAGCCGTGCTCTCTGTAGCCACTCTATAATTTCAGCCCTAAGAAGAATGGAACTATCACCACCTAGGCCATTCTGAAGACTCAGACGAGTTGCCTCTCCAAGATTTAAAGGTGGACTCCGAACAAAACTGCTTTTGTTGAACAAAATAAAGTCCCTCCTCTCCAAGAATAAAAGGCTGCTTAGCAAAAGCTCACTTAGACATGAGGGAATATTTGTTCATTAATTCTGTGGTTCTGTTCCTCTCCTGTGTAAGCTTTAAGTATGTCTGATAGGTCCTGGGAGCTATTTAACTCTTTATCTACAGTTTTGCCACTGAGCTGTGTATATTTATGTTCTGAAAAACTCGATGTTAAACCTTTGCTCCGCTAAAGTAAGTAAAGAATTGGAAAAGGGGGTAGAGTGCATTAAAAGGCAGACACAAGCCATGGATATAATGCTGCTGGAACTTTTAATGTAATTAAAATTAGATGAGTTTAGACATTTCTAGAGTATTCTTGACTTTTTAGAAATTGTCCCGGTACTAGTGCTCAGAGTTTCTAAACTTTTTCTCTTATTTTAAGTCAGCACATATGCTCTTAGACTTAGTTCTGCAATGTCACGTTTTTAATTTTATCTAATAATTGTTTATAATTTTTTACTGATCTTAGGTTTATAAGGAATCTGGAAACGTTCAACAGATCACCAATTGCAAGGTTGCAAATTTCAAATGTGTGCTCTCTGCCAAAACTCTTAACAATCAAAAAGACCCGTCTTGCTCTTGAAATCATCGTTCTTCCTTTCAAACCTCTGCTATTCTTCTCCAATTTAATGTGGCACTTCAGATATCCTGTGTTCCAGTTTGGGCTCGTTCCCTCAGACATCCTTTTCCCTCTCAAAGGCGTAATTTTGGATATTGCTTCCTTGTGAGCTGGATGTCAAACTTCCTTCTGCCAATAGAATACTAGATAAATGGTGACCAAGACAATCATCACCACCTTCGCCAGAATGCGCTTGTTTTACCTAATACAGTGAACTCAGAAAATTAGTACTTCATTGGGATCATCGTCATCGATAACCCAAACCAGTAATCTCCAGTGTTTTTTCTATGCACATTAGAGCTTTTTCCATGACAGAATGCACGGTCTTACTCGCTCACAGTAGCAGTACTCATTTAAAAAATACCGTACTTGCAGTATTTTAAGTATAAAGCAAGGCAATTCATAAAATGAGACATAAATTTTCTGCTTTTTATGGTACATCTAACAGAAATCACCAAAGAAATTTTAGATGAGTGCTAGGAATAAATCTCAATCTGTGGAGGAAGCTAAAATGTTGATGGTAAGAAAAAAAAAAAACAAAGTAAAGAAACTGTTCTGTGGATGCATTAAAAATAGAAATCTTTGACATATCAAAGGAATCATTTGGTTGCTTGGGAAAAGTCTTTGGCCTTGATTTATGAAAGGCCTGCAGCTCTTAAAACAGGAGCAGAGTTGATAACAGGCGCAAAAACACACTGCAACTGATTTATCATCCTGTCACAAGGAATGCACCTGCTGAACTGTTACAGTAGCGCTGCAATGCATTTTGGCACTTTTGCCTGGAATTAATATGCATTCTGGGCATTTCTGCCAGAAAACGCAAAATACTAGGAGGAGTAGAGGCAAATAAATCATCTGTGCAGGCGCAATTTGATTTATTAAAGGTGCAACTGATTGCGCTGGTTGTTTTTGTGCTAAAAACTACCTTTTGAAAGGCAGGCGTCAACAGACGACTTGGCACACAGATGGCTACAAATGCATGAGAGGATTGCAGAGGAGCATCAGTCTGATTCAGAATATTTTCTCATTGTTTCATACATTGACTGAAAAAATCTTCTGAAACTAAATCTTTACATAAAAGGACAACTGCTGTTTGACAAATGCTGTAAAAAGAAATGCCTTTACGCCTGAGGCTTAGGCCTTAACTATATTGCTGAATAAATCTGAATAAATAAAAAACAAATAAATTCATTTTATCTGCGCTTTTGTTTAATTCACGTTTCCTTTGGGTCCATGGGTTTAATATTCATTACCTGCAACAGGTGAGGTTGTTTTTAAACCAATTAATAAACTGTAAATGTGAAATTCCCATATGTGTACCAGCAGTTACACTCGCAGTGTGGGATGGCCACATGGGAACCACCTCTCAGGCATAGACTGGGATTGTTGTCTGAAAAACATGCAGTATGAAAAATCTTGACCCAATAATTGGTAACGGCACACTTCTGGGATCCGTTCAGATTCGACTGAAGGACGGAGATACGGAGATGAAAAGCACAGCTTGCTAATGACTGTTTAATCTGCCATGTTTTCTATGTTTTTCTCTTTCCAGAGGGAGTGTGTGAGATCTGGTTGACCAGCGAGGACACAGGTGCTTATGGTAGAGACATAGGAACAGACCTGCCCACGTTACTTTGGAGGTTGGTGGAGGAGATCCCTGAAGGAGCCATGCTGAGGCTGGGTATGACCAATCCACCATATATCCTAGAACATCTGGAGGTATGCATAACACACTTTACGATGTAAACATTCCCTCTGCATGAATAAAAGTATTGTCTACAGTCATCATACCATAAAACCAGTTATAATATTGACATCTAATAACTGCACAATTTGGATTTTTACTTTGTTTCTCTCAAAGCAAAGCTTATCCCTCAGAGTAACTGTAAATAGATTTATGTTCTCTCAAAAGACACAAAGCACTCCAAATCTACATGTTTCAACCAGATGTACCATCAAAAATAATTTTACTTCTGTGATAAATAAAACTAAAATACTTGTGCTCTCCAGACTTTCTCTTTTCCATTTTCGTTTGTCAGGGTGGTCTTATGTGCTATCCTCGCTGTGAATAAACAATATTGCTTTGCTCAGATTTAATAAACTAAATGCCCTTCCATTTTGCTTCGCAAGCAGTTTAGCTCCAGCACTCACTCCATTCATTAGTTCATTCTCGTCTTCTCTAATGAGTCAATTAAGGACCATTGTGCCCTCTTTAGCAATCTCATTTTATCAGTCATTATTGTTTCCTAGTCGAAAAGTGGACATTCCTCTTTCTTTCCCCCAATTTTCCTTTTGAGTTTTTCATGCCAGAGAGATACATTTTCTGTCAGTTAAATTAGGCCTTTCTTACTTCCCTCTTTGTTTTTACACAAATTGATCCATGACATTCTAGAGCAACAACATATTAACCCACATTGTGGTTTTCCACCAAAACTAGACAATAGGCAAATCTAATGTAATGCAGACAAAAAACCAATTCACAGTAGCGAAATTTGACGTTTGACGAGTGCATTGTAAAGAGAGAACATTTTTAAAGAAATATCCCTTTTTCTCAAGAACACATGGCTGTAAAAAGTATTACATAGTATATTAATCGTTTTGCAAATGTACGAGTCCAGGCCTTTTTAGTTGGTGAAAGCTGCTAATGCTAACTAGCTTCTAAACCTTCCGTGACAGGTGCTTTCTGCACAGTCCTTAAAGAATGGTGCACACAGATCTTGTAAACAGAACAGCATGGCTGCTGCGGGGAAAGCTGGGATACCTGTCTTGGCTGTCACTGCATACACAGCAAAACAGCCTAAAAGGATCAAATCTGAGGAGGAGAAACAAAAGCGGGGTGGAGAGCTGTGTGGGACTGCTATGGACCGAATAGTCCTCCTAGATGGGTATCTTTTTAATTACTTTGTTTTAGTAACATTTATGCCCAGTCCAGGTCCTCGCCTCAGTCTTAGGTGGTTTGACCGCGTGAATCTCCATGTCTCTATACTGTTCATAATACATAATACATAATACATAATATATAATACATAATACACAATACAGGCGCTAATGTGACGTAAGAATTTAGTGCGCTGTACATCTTTATATACTACAACAACAACAAGGTAACTGTCAGTCACAGCGGTGGATTAAATACTTTATTAGGTTGGGAAGTCATTTTTAATGTATTACATTCTAATCTTGCATCTGTGTACAAAACCTTTGTATCCAGGCCGTTATGGTAAACTAACAATTTATGAAAGCAACGGGTTATTATGTTATGTTTTGCGCCGTCTGGGATTTAGTCATTTACTGCATCCAAAACAGTAAATTCACTGGAAGACGCATCTTCCTCTGGAAAATGGTGCACAAGTATGAGATGTGTGTTCTCAAATGCACGTCGAGTGGGAGGAGTGTTTCTTACAGGGGAAAAACTGTTATTGATGGGGCTTGAGGTTCACACTACACAGTTCTCCTCGCTCATAGTTCAAAACTGTGCTGAATCAGGTACAGTATAAGCCTGTAGGTCTCCAAAGATTCACTTCTCAGTTAAAGACATGAATCATAAAGTCAGAGGTCGTAATGCAGATATTAACCAGTTTTGTTTTTCCTTGCATCACATTCACTGTGTTGTTATTGTGTTTGTATTTGAACATATCCGCAGGAGTGATGAGAAATGGGAAACAGCATGCGGTTTAGAAGAAAGGAGGAGAATCTGAACAGAAATACACACTTTCACACTCTCAGTAGATGCTCCAGAAGATTTGCAGTAAAATGTGTCTGTTGGTTTGACCTGCTAATCTGCCAGAGATTTAATCTGGACAGTGGGTGGCAAATATTTGGAAAAGGCCGGAGCATTCGCATTGGCTCACACCAAGTCTTCTGGAACTTCTCTGGAACATTTCATGGCTACAGTGCATGTGTGACAATGGCTTAACTGTGACAAGGCTGCTTTTCTGTTACTGAATGAAGCTCAGTGTATAGATTCCCTGGTGATGTTGTCTTTATTGTGCTTTGGAAGAAATTTGTTAAGGAATACAATGTCCTGTTCTGTCTGTATAACAACAACAAATTGACCTCTGGCACTTCCTGCTGCAGCGGTTCTCACTGTCAAAGTGCTTCTTATGACCATGTTCTGCTGGAAGCCAGGGACACATTGTCATCTGAATGCGTGCTATACTAAGGAAGTAATACGCAGCGAAAGAGGATCTTTTGTGTACAAGTTGGAGTTAACATGATCAATGACATATATTAGATAGGCAAAGTGGCATAAATCAAGATATTTTTAATTTACAAAGACTTCCAATTTACTTGTATTCTTTTGAAGCTGCACTAAATTACTTTAGCTCTGCCTGCTTTTTACACTTTGCCTGAACCCACATATTAAAAAAATTAATATAAAGAGTAGAGGGATAATCCGAGTGGAGACAAGACAGACATTGAAGGCAGGGAAGGGGATAGTGGTAACCTACTGTAGGAAAATGGAGTCAAAGAAAAGTTGTTTCTAAGTTTAGAGAGAATTAAATCCAGTGAAGTCCACAACAGATACTTTGAATCAGTGAATCAAGGCTGATTGAGATAATGGATAAATCGAATGAGGGCAAAAATTAAGATAAAAAAAAATCAGGGGGATGAAGGCCTGGGGATAGAGATGAGGGGTAAGGAGGAGTGGGAAAAGTGCTGTGGGAAGCAGCAATGGAGGTTGTAATTAACCAGGGGTTAATGGAGGTGGCTAATTGTCCCCCTCATGTATAGGTAGGTTTTCTGCTTGGCTACATTACAATTAAAAACCCACCCTCCTAATGATAGGGAATAACAATTAACTGATAATTAGAAATATACTAATATACTTGGAAGACACACTAGCTGGGTCTGTGTGTGGGTACGTAGATGTTAAAAATCATTTCATATGCTAGCAAAGCTTTTATTGTCCATGCATTGAAATGAATTATATATTTTTTTTAGTTTTGCTTTAATTCCTCAGTCAATTAACCTACATAAAGAAAGATAAGAATGGTCTTCTTTAACTTGTCATTGTCTTTTGTTGCTCCTGTCCCCTATTTACCCTTTCTCTTTTCCCTCCCTTCCCTCATTTTCCCTTCTTGTCTGTCAGCCACAATTATACCTTCTTGTCACTTTTCTGATTTTCTTTTATGTTTTTACCATTATATTCTTGCCCCCCACCCCCACCCCCACCGACCCACCCACTCACACACACACCTAATTACTCTCCCACCACCTATTCTTTTGTCTCTGTTCTCCATCTCTTCTCATGATGGTGGCAATCATAGCAATACAAATGGAGTGATGATGATGGTGGGACCAGTTCTCCCAAGTATATTTATCCATCATCTTTAAGTAAAGGCCAAATAATATCCTGCTGTCTTCTCCTTTGAAGAACACCAGCACTTATATAACATCATCATGCCGGATGGCTGTGATTGAAGCTGAAAATGTCAAGTAACTTCTCCACAACCACGTTAAAGATAACCCTCTCACAGACATACTCTCAGATCAGTGCTTGCGTTCTTTCTCCTCCTGTCATACAAGAGCACACCATTTCTTCCTATGTGCAGCCTGTTTTTTCTTGACAGATGTCGACAGCTCCACGGCACCATTTGCTGATTGGAGCAGTTAAAGGCCCAATCAACTCTCACGGGCCACTTCTCGCTGACATTTTAGCTGATTGCATTGTGCTGTCACTTGTTCCTTTTTGAGTAGCCTCGTGACAGAAAGAAAGAAAAGTCTTTCATGTA
>JBBDHI010000006.1:18137199-18147961 GCA_037177115.1 Craterocephalus stercusmuscarum
GACGTAAATTATCGCCGCATTCTAAAGCATAAATAGCGGGATGTGACAATGCATTGAAGTGAGTCGCTGTATTAGCACCAAAGGCTCGAACTGCGCGTGCGTCACCCCTACAGATGACGTCGAGGTCGGATGCATATCTGATACGTGTCGCATGGCTGTTTAGACTGCGGCCACATTTGAAAAGATCGGATATGTATCGGATTTGGACTACCTCCTGATGTGGCCCAAATCGGATGTGAAAAAGATCAGATTTGAAGTGGTTTGGAGTGTTTACACTGGCAAGAAGATATCCGATCTGTGTCACTTGAGGGCGAAAAGATCGGATTTAGTTGCTGTCTAAACAGGGCCTTTAGTTTCCTCTCTCAGTTGGTAATGAAGTCATATAAAATGAGCTGGATGGAGTGGTGAGGAACTAAAACGTGTAGAGACATATCTCATGTTGTTTTGGTTTCATGTGTGTTGGTGTTGCGCGGGTGTGATGCCACGCAAGGCATTTTGTTGAAACTCCGCTCACTGGGTGGCAGACTGATTTGCTGTGTAAATGATGCTCCATTCAAGACGAGGGGTGTCACTGTTTGAATGACTTTTTTCCGCCACTGTGCCACTCGGTGCTCCAGCGCTCTTGTTGTTCGCATCATTGCATCTAGAAGTCAACTTGAAGTGGTGTGACACCGGCTGCAGCTTTTTTTTCTTAGTATCAACGCAACAATGCGTCCCATGTCTCTGTTAGGTACAGGGATAATTACACTGGTGGGAACGTGTAAGTGTATACTGTAGTTGGGTAATGTTATTATCTGATGCTCTCAGGGAGCATCATCACCCCTAAAAATACAGCTACTGGCTAAGAAATGAATGAGGGGGAGGTATAAAAAAGACATGTACACGCTTTTTGATTTTTCTCAACGGTTGTGATGTGTTATCCGTGTATCCGTTGACTTATCAAACCGTAGCGATCTGTGTCTTACCCCTCAGTGGAAACAAGGTATAAGTGAATAGTTTTTCTGACATACACATACTAACGACATAGAAGTGCTTTTACCTCCTTTTGCCCAAATTTTCAAGTCCACCTTTCAGACACTTCTGTGTTGATTCAAGGTAAAGCGAAAGAAGGAAATCCTTCTTCACTGTTTAAATCTACATTCTGCTCGCTACTCCTTCCATTTTCAGCAAAACAGGCCCAGAGTACGATGCCACCACCACTTTACTTCATGATTTACTTTACATACAAGTCCTTTGGTTGACATGTTTCACTGATGGCCTTTCATGTGTACTTCTGGTCATTGTGGCCAAAATACTACATTTTTATCATATATGAGTATAAAACTTCCCTTATGCAAAAGCCAGCGGTAAATTTGACAAAAGCTTGAATGTTTTGATATTTCCAGAGAGATTATCTCATGGTAGAGTCTGTCTGTCCTTCTAGTAAATTTGTTTCAGTAGTAGAGGGCTTTCAGGGCTCGAGAAATACCCAGAAGCACAGTGATAAACCGTTTTTCTCTCGGCTGAGGGTAACAGTTCTTTTAGACATTAGTTTAATACTCATTTGTACTGATGATAGTGGAATCTGCACATTTAGAAATTCCTCCAGGCGTTGCTAATTTATGTAAATTTACAATCCTTTCTATCAGATATTCCCTTAGATTGCTGGACTTCCACATTGTATTGTGTGTTTATAAATCCAGTAATTGCTGCTGTACCATTTTGTGCGTACAAAGAGGCTGAGATGCCTTTCTGATTTAAAGAACATTCAATTTTCAGCATTGTTGAATTAATTCTTTCACTGTTTGCATTTTCATTTTTGAGCCTGTTTGTGACCCAGTATTTATGTCCAAAAACTGAATAAATGTAAACTTTTAGTCTATTTATCTGTAAATGGGGGGGGGGTGTTTTGCATTCATTCTACTCCCAAGCAAGCCCAGTAATACTGTGGCATTTCTGTGCTTAACAAGTGTGTGTAAACTGGAACTGCACCTAACTCATCTCTGCATTCCCCGTCTTGTCAGAATATGAACGATTTGCACCGGGGGAGAGAGCGTCACTCTACCTGCCACAATTTCTTTCTCCTTGTAGAGACAGCCAACACACATACGGTGTGAGAAGTCCCACACATTGTGCACACACATAATGATGTACCTAATGTACTTTTAAACCCTTATAAGAGGAAGCTGTTATTTAATAGGTGCCTCTTAGTGTGTGTTTACGTGCGTGTGCGTGTGTGTGTGTGTGTGTGTCTATGTGTATGTGAGAGAGAGTGGCGCTGTGACAGGTTAGAAATGACTTACTGTAATATCATTACTAATTAAATTCACATGCAAGGCTTTTATGCCTGTTTTGTGTTGCGCTTTAGAAGGTTTTTTTTCTTCACTTCGAGCGTGGCTTTTGATGGCTGTGTGCGGAGCAGGCAGTCTCTCTGACACACTGCAACACAACAATCACATTCAGTTGAGAAGTCGTTCACTGGGCGGCCTTGCAGCAAAAAGACTCAGCAATAAAAACAAATAATAATTAAAAAAACAGAACCAAAGAAAATTAGAACTACAGCATCCAGATGCCCGTGAGACATCTTTTTTTTCATGTCACCCGGTGTTGTCTGCCTCTTCTATCTCCCTGTCACTCAGCTCTCCATGTTCATCTCTGTTCTTTCCTCCTGTTTTTCCTCTACTTTCCTCTCTTCCTCTCCTGACCACCTTTCTCCTGTTGTTGACAGTTCCAGTTAATTCAGTGTCTGCTCCGCCAGCCTGCCTCATCACTTCCAAGACCAACACATCTGAGCACAAGAGAGCGTAAGAGTGAAAGACAAAACGGGCACAGGGCGAGTAGAGAAAAGATAACGTGGCAAACACAATCCAACAATCAGTAAACGGGTAATAATGAATAAATGAAGAACATCGGCTGTCTCCCTCAGTTTTCCCACAATCCTTTGCCTCTAACAGGAGAGGCAATTACAATTTCACAGGTTGAAATTAAAATTCCCTGTGGTGTGTGTTTGTGTGTGTGCCAGAGTGTGTATTCCATGAGATAGAGCAAGCTGTCAAAGTGATTTCAAGCTGTTTATAGTCTAAGCTCACAAAATGGATCCTCATGCAGCAAAGGGAGGAAAAGAATCTAAATCCCCCCCTCCCCCCCCCCCTCCTCAGTCCTTTTTTCATTTTTTTTTTTTAAGAAAAAAAGCAAAACTAATTCCTTGAATATTAATTGCCTTGCTGGGTCTTCACGATCAGCTTATTTGTTTGTGATGAGGCTGCAAAAGAAAAGTACCCATAATCCCTGTCTCTTTTTCTCCGTGCTGTCTACTGCCTGCGATTATCACTCTTTCTACTCCTCTCCTTTGCTTTTGCTCATTTTTTTTTCCTCCTCTCCCTATCCGTCTCCTTTTCAAGGATCGTTTTCATTTGTAGATTATTTGCAAGTAAAAAGGGAAGCGTTTGGAGTTGGCGTAGCAGTGTCATCTGATATCGAAGAACTAATATCTAATTTCTGCTCCTGCTTTATTTACATCCCTGAAGATTTATAGCCCACGTCAGGTTTCATTTTCAAGCCCCACAGTGGAGCTTGATTTATTCCCATTATAATAGTATCTCTACTTTCCAGTCTCTCTATCCGATTCCTTTGGCATACTTTGTAGGCTACAAGCGCAATATAATCTCTCTGAGTGTTCGTATCAGTCATCAGCATTTATAGGGTATCAACCCTTTATTCATCCGGAGAAATTCAACTGAGCGCACTTCCTTTTATTGCAGCAACACTGTTGCACATTCACAACTTACAGCCACAGAATGAAGCTGCGAGATCCTGCTGTCCACTCGCCTGCTCCGTCGGTCCTCAGGGCTGAGCTCCTGGCTCACTGGCACTTCAGAAGTGGTGGGAAGAAATAGAGAGAGAATAGAAAAAAGATAAGAACTAAAGCTAAGCTTATATCAGACTTGACAGTTTGATTAATGCAGCACGCCTCAGATTTAATGCGATCTGACTCAGGTAGAGACGACTTGAAAGAGACGGAGCACACAGCTACCTGTGGATGTGTCGACAACATTCATGAGGCCGAAGCTCACTTTGACGTGCAACACTCCCATGTTGGTCATGCTTTCACTTCAAAGAAGATTTCTTTCACTTGAGATATTTAATTGGAGTTTGTCACTTTTGTTTAGGCCAGAAGTGAACTGAACAGTTCATGGAGTCACGGTTTGAATTGAAACCAGATAACAATGACATCAGCGAGGCTTAGATTTAGCTTTTGGCTTTTGGACATGCTTTGTAACTTTTGGCCCTAGACCAACAAGTATGAAATGATTGTGTTCGGGTTAGGGCGGAAGGAGCTGCACAGGCCGATGCATATACAGTACAGTCACATCACTGCCATATGTACTTACTGGTCACTTTATTAGGCACACCTGTCCAATTTTAAACACAAATAAGTACTCAGCCAACCACATGGCAGCAACTAGATGTCTCTAGTTATGAAGGCATGGTCATGATGACTTGCTGAAGTTCAAACTGAGCATCAGGAGGAGGAAAAGAGGGGATTTAGGTTGTTGATGTTGTTGATGGTTTCAGATAATGCCGAGTTTGGATTTTTCTGTACAGAAAATGGTTCAAAAAGAGGAAATACCCAGTGAGCAGTAGTTGTCTGCACCAAAAAGCCTTGTTACTGTAATGTTGGAGATCAGAGGAGGGCAGGCTGGTTGGAGATGGTAAAAAAAGCAACATTAACTCTGGTTACACTGCTTACAATCAAGGTACGCAGGATATCATCACTGAACACACAAAATGTCAAACCAGGAAGCAGAAGGGCTAGAGCAGCAGACGGGGTGCCCCTCCTGTCCGTTCAGACAGAGAACTGAAGCTGTTTTACCAAAACTGGAACACAGAAGATTTAAAAAAGGTTGCCGTGTCGATGTGTCTGGATTTCAGCTGTGGTATTCAGATAGTCATCAGGATTTGGCCTAAACGACATGAAAGCATGGATCGGTTCTGCTGTGTCTTCAGCTGGTGGTGATGTAGCACCAACCAAGCATCATGTAAACACCACAACCTACCAGAGTATTGCTGCTAACCATGTCCATCCCTTTGAACACACTGTATCCATCCTCTGATGGCTACTTCCAGCAGCAGGATAATGCACCATGTCACAAAGCTCAAATGACCTCTGACTGGTTTCCTGACCATGACAATGAGTTCACTGCACACCAGAGGCCTCCACAGTCACCAGATGTCAATGCAATAGAGCAGCTCTGGGGTGTGGTGGATTGGAAGATTTGTATCATGGATGTATAGTTGACAAACCTGCAGCAGCTGTGTGATGCTCTCGTGTTAGCGTGGAACAAAATCTCAGGAAAGTTTCCAACACCTTGATGAATCTAAGCCACAAAGAATTTCAAGCAGTTCTGAAGTCAATAGGTGCTTCAAGCTAGGGGGCTTAGTAAAGAACTGATAAAATAAACCTGCTTGAATCGTGTCTACCAATTGCTTTGGGTATGTTACACCAAAAGAACGTGTTTGTTATCCCATAGCTGGTTCAAATTTTGACCATTTCACTGTCACTACTTAATTATTAACTTTAATCTCAACTTTTAGCTAAAAACCACTTATTCGCATAAGAGATAATGCAAAGAAACCTTTCCCCCTTGCTTTTTTCTTAGTGTGACAGTTAAAGTGCAAAGGTACCTCAGGACTTTCAGCTGTTTAAACCTGTGAGTTTAATGTAACATTTGCACATTTAAAGGATTTGCTCTTTCAAAACTACAGTATGTTTGTTGAATATGAACATTCATATATATATTTTTTTATTCATTCTTTTATCATAAACAGCCATTGCCAGCTAATAAAGCGGTTTTACTAAATGGTGCATAGAAACAAATCAATATATACAAGTGGGTTGGAGGGAGCGGGTGGGTTCAGAGGGAAATATTGTAGGAGTGAGAGGTATTAGTAAGAATTTTACTGGTAGTGGGTGGGAGCGGGATTGAAAATGTAGTCCTGCACAGGGCTCTACTTCAAACCTAGGACTAGAAAAGTGGATCTAATGAAATGATCCGTGAATAGATACCTCCAAGGCCACCAAGACACATGGACGTGTAAGTAACTAAAAGTGGTTCAGCCGCAGTGATGGAGGAACACGAGAGGTTTTTGCAGTTGGAATAAACTTTCTCTTTAAAACAAATATGCATTTTTATATGACTTTGTCTTCATTCACGACACCTCTGAATTTCCCTTTACGCTGCATCTAAATGCTTAGAACATCCTAACAACTCGGAGTGCAACTGCAGGGTAGCATTCACACTTCGTTAAAGCTATAGTGATAAGACTGAACCTGTTTAGAGCCCAGTCACAGAGCAAACAGGTTTTCTCTCTGCAGGTGCAGATAGAAATCCCAGAGCAACCGGGAGCAGAGTGATTACAGACCTCTCTGAGCACAAGTTGAAATGACTGCAACTATCTTCCCCTCTTACACACTTTCCTTCTGTTGCGAAGAATCAGGACTCAAAGCAAGGTTAACTAGGTCACAACCCTGGCAGAGTACCGCTCATTCACTTGCATCTTTTTTTTTTAGCTGTCCTCACAATGTGGAGCGGTTAAAACTCTCTGCTCTAAACTCTAGCTGTTTAGCAGAGGGGATGTCACAGAGGTGGAACCAGGAAATTCCCTCTGGAGGATGTTTTAATTTTCTATCGCTGCAAAGAGAATGGCAGATTATTTTAAAAAGCCACTTTTCCAATGAGTCCAGAGACAGAAAACCTTACAAATCAGGTGCGTATCAGATTTAACATGTTTCTAATTGTGTCCTGGTGAGAGACAGCTTCAGATGTAGTTAATTAGTATTTACAAGTTTTTTATCCCCAGCTGAGCCAGTCTCACACTGCACGTGACAGGCTTATGAAAAACACCTATCACAGGAACTGACATAGTGAGAAACAGGTTTCTCTGTGTTTTACTCATCATACTTAGGTAATGCGGTTAAAAATAATTTATTAGAGACAGCTTGATAAGTGACGCCATACTCAGCTGACCTGTGCTCTCAGCCTTCCTACTCCCTGCGCCTCAAGGTTTTTGTATGTGCACGAGCATGTTAAGCGTTTTAAAAATGTGAAAGCCTTTCTAAATTGCTATAAATTTGCTCTAAAGACATGTTATGTGAATATATACCCTTCAAGGTTATTAGAAGGAAGTCCAGCACGGAGGAAACTGCAGGGATGTAGCAAAACACATATTTTATGTGCAAATGTGAAGGCAAACAGAGCAATCTCTACCAGACTGATCAGTCTCCAGGTGAATTTTCCTCCCCTTCTTTTGCCAATTTTTCATTATTACAACTTTATTCTTGTTCTTTATTCTTCTTCTTTATTCTTCCTTTTTTATTATTTCTGTTTTGGTACAAAAGAGGAGACTGGATTTCTTCTACTCACTCTCACTTAACCCCCACTCCTTTTCCTCTTTTTTTTAATCCGTGTCCTTACCCAGTCAGCTTTAATCCCGTTAGTCATGGTAGATACATGGGCTCCTTTCACTCTGTGTGACTGTGCTCCAAAGAGACATTTCCCTAAGCGACCCTATAGCTGCACACACTTCACAGTATGTCTGTGGTGAAACATGCATTAAAACTGAATACATTAATTCTCAGATGGATAAAACTGCTTTTCTCCTTGTGAATGGCAGAATCAAAATATGTTTAAAATGAAGGTGTTATTAACCACAGAAGCAACTGGCAGCTTGACTCCAAATGTATTATCATATAAATCATTATGAAGTTATCTTGCAACATCCATATCTTTAAGTTCCTGACAGATAAAATAAAGCCCTTAGTAAACATGAAAATCACCATAATCAGTTTTTTTAAACTGTTTTAAAAATAATTTTCAGTTCAGACGAGGTTCTTAACTATGAAATGTTCCTTTTGCTGAAAAAAGCAGTTTTCAATTAACTGATTCTTGTGATGCTCTGTAAAAACACTGAGATTATGAAGACGCAGCTGAAGAGATGAGCTTAGGATACCTAGGTGGTGTCTAATTACTGGGACCCTGTTTTCAGAAGCGAGAAACATTTGCCTCTGTCTTGTCTGAGTTCAGTCGAAGAAAGTTTGTGATTTTTCACTGTTTTGAAGCAGCTGCAGCTCAGGAGGAAGATCTGTCTGCCAACTGGGAAGTCAGTGGATCATTTCCCAGCTTCCCTTGACAACATTTCTAAGTGACCGTGAGCTAGACACCGCACCCCACGTTGCTTCTCGGTGTGTATACCAGGGTATGAATGCTTATGATAGGGTAAAGTATCTTCCACTAGAAGTGCTCTACGAGTGTGTGTGTGTAAACGGGTGAATGTAGTGTCAAAGCTCTCTGGATGGTCATGTGACTAGTACAGTCCATGCAAAATACATCCATTTACTATTCACTGTTTGATGCTAGACAAACAGCTAACCAAAGACAGCATATATCACTCAGAGCTGAAGCTACTACCGGAGCTACATATCCAGTATGTAGAGGGTCCTAAACAGAAAACATTTAGCTATGAAGGGACAAAAACCAGTTAGATCACCCACACAAAACCATTCAGTGAATTGCCATTTACTCTCTCCACAACTAAAATTGCACTTTGTAACTTTCCAACTTTAAAACTCTGTGTTACTGACTGATTTGATGACACTGTCCTGAGGCTGTGAAACTGCACTTCACAGCTTTTTTACTTCCAGGATGCAGCAGGACATCGGGGCTAAGTCTGACTCAGCAAAGAAACACAAGAGGACTTTATAGGAGCTTACGGTACAGGCAGGATGCAAGATGCATTCTGAGTTAGCCTGTTAGGGAGTACATCACTGACAAAATCTGCCAAAGTTCTCTAGTTCTTCTTTTAAGCAATAATATACATGGGGATTAATCAGAACTTTTGTTTCAGACACAGACATGCAATTTTCAAGACTTCAAGTTGGAGTCTTCAGTGATCAGGATCTTGCAGATCTCACGGTAAGCCAACTGCTTCAAAAGTTGCAGAAACATATACTTAAGCATAAAAGTAGACGTAAGCTTTAAACCTGCTGGTATCATCCTCTGTTTGTCCGGGAGAGTTTGAAGCTTTAATCGTAATCTACAGTCTCCTTTGAAAGATTTTTATTGAATATTAATTTTTTAGCACTCTTCCAGAGACCCACTCTTGACCAACAGAATAAGAACCACAGCTCTTAAACAGCTCTAATCTAGACAGGGACTGAACAGTTTTATTTACCCGAAGATTAATTCTGCATCCTCCCACTGATGGAGTCTGTTCCGGCTCCGGGGTCAGATTGGTTACGTTTGCAACTGACACCATGTTTCTTTCCCCCATAAGTCAGAAAAAGGCTGTAATTAGTTTAAGACAACACTGTGGAATTAGTTGACTTTCGAGGCCTGTGCGGGTTTCAGTGTAACTGCACCGTTGTTACAAACTGCCATAAATGCAGTAAATGCCTTGGCAACTGCTCATTGATTGGAAACAGCTCTTATAGCAGCAATGACAGCATGTGGACAAAGGAGCACAATGATTTACTAAATGTACATATATGTATATAGTGTGTTGTTGTGAATGAACAAGCAGTGAATGAAAGCATAACTCCAGTGTTACAGCTAATGGTTTACATCAACCAGTACATTGTGTGCTACAGGTTTGAATGTAAGAGGCATAAGATACGATAATGTTTATGGTCCTATACTTTCTGTACTATAGTCATTTTACAGATTCGTTTAAACATGTTTGCTTATTTTCAAATCTCCAAGGATTGGTCAGAGAGAGATTACTGGACATGTATCAACATTAGGGGATTTCTGCTTGTTTATAGCTGTAATGTTCCTGTATTCCTCTATTTTCCTTCCTTTACTCCTATCATGTTTGCTGTAGGGGCAGTGCTCCGTCTGCTGGACTCTGTGTTGGTGTGTCCGTGTGTATGCGTATTCTGATTAAGGTCCTGTCTGTGGACCCCCCTTCTATTTTAATTAAATAGCAGATGCACTACCCTTGTTCCGTCTGCCATCCTCCTGTATACTGTATGTGTGTGTCCATGTGTGTTTTTCTCTTCTTTAAAACCAGCTTGCTCTCTCCGTGCGCCAGTTTTAAACCATATTGTACTCAGGACATTTAGTGTTTTCCGTATGGCAAATAAAGTAGGAAGTTGGAACGAACACGTAGGAGGCACACAGGCAGAAATACTTATTTTAACAGTTTGAAAGTATTAAATATGCTGGAAGTTTGGCTGATAAATTGTCTTCCAACCACTTTAGAAAGCAGAAAACAGAGATCCCCACATGTATGCATAAACACACAAGCGCAGTGTATATAAGCATCAGGATATAGATTTAGAAATGTGTACACGATGTTGACCTAGAATTTCAGGTTTTGTTGTTTATTATCATTGTAACAAGTTCTTACAGGAAATCTGCATGATGTTCACTCAGAAAACTAAATTAATTCCTTTGGGCTAAAGCTGCACTAGGTGTGTACACATATAGTAGTGTGTGTGTGTGTGTGTGTGTGTGCGTGTGTGTGTATGTGTATGTGTGTGCAGTGAGCGATAAGTGGATAGGGACTAGTCTGTGCAGACAGAAGTAGAGCTAATTCTCTGCAGTTGCCTCCTATTGCATCAGCTGACAGTCAACAGATGGAATCAGATAAATACCAACGAATAATTTTGTTGAAAAATATGTTGAACAAAAACACACAGAACAGATGTTTACTGGCTGCTAAAAATAAAGTTAAAAAAAGAGTAAAGAGAATTAAGGCCCATCAATCCACAGTTTCTATCATA
>JBBDHI010000006.1:18253691-18269358 GCA_037177115.1 Craterocephalus stercusmuscarum
CCCCCCCCCCCCCCCTTCCAAAAAAAACCCCACACCCCCCAGATCAAAGCGTGGGAGTGGAGTGCAGATGTGTGCTTTTGCGATATAGAGAGAGAGAGAGAGAGAGAGAGAAAACATACAAAAACTCTTCCAACTCTCCAACTTTCCCTATTATTGAATAATGAAAACAAGCAAACATTCACATTCAGAATCCCTCTGCTTCTGGTTTTGATAATTACATTTTACAAATACACTCAGAATCACATTAAGTTGCCTAATTTTGATTACCAATTAGGCCAATATGTTGCACCTGAAATGTTATTTTTAGTTCTTTTGTGCTTAATGTCCCATTGCATATCATGCAGGAGACCTATAAGTTAAGTGAGGGAATCTCCGGTGAGATTTCACCTTGTAACAGCACCACTATCATTCATATTTACATGCCATAATGTGCATCGGCCCCCAGAACAATGAGACCGATTCCTTTTGTCTTTCTCTTTGTCCATCTGGTGCTGCTCTCCAAACACAATGCAGTTTCCAGGCGGTGCATCCAGGAAAGTTTTTGTCAGCCATAGTGAGACATTCAGGTGTAAACAAGTGACAGAGGGACATAAAAAGCGACATTTACATGCAATGAAATTAACTTATTCTGCTCATAAATTTGACAGAAAAGAAGTATCCATAGAACTTCTCTTTGAAAACTTAAAAGTAGGTATCCCATTATACTGTACAAATTTAACATAAGCTAATCATTTAGCACATAGCTTGCTGATAGTATTCAGATAGAATGTGTCCGGTCAGATGTTGTGTGTATAGTTGTTAGACTTTGAGAGGGCGGGACTCTTTAGAGAGCGAAATGAACTAGGCGCGGCCAAAAGGAGCCCCATCCATCTATCACACGTGTAGACAAAGGGGGACTCCACAACACAAAGCTGGATGTGCCCTTTCAAACTTTTTCCACGACGCACGGGAACGCGCACACAGCGAACCAGCCGCAGGTGAGTTGTTTCTGAGCGTGATACCACATTTCATTTCATCCTCGGAGCAATTTTTGAATTAATTTCCAGTTAAAAGTTGCGACTGTACTTGGTGCGTCAGCGCTCCAAACTTGAGCACAAAGCAGAAGGGAGAGGGCGAGAGACATAGAGAAACCAAGGCAGCAAGAGGAGAGAGAGAGAGGGAACGAGAGGAGCGGTCCCCTTTTCCTTTGTCTGATGCGGGGCGCTTTGAGGAGAGAACTTGAGGGGATGCTCAGAGACGCATCTTCGTAACGCTTAATATTAACAAAACGTGCTGCTCAGAATGAACTGTCTTTGAGCTTTAATGGAGGTGAGATGGAGTTTGTGCTCGTGCCGTATTTTTGTCTCCTGGGGATGTTGCCACACACGAGACAAAGCAACTGTCTGTCAGAAGTTTGCGGAGGAAAGGATATTTTACGCACGCGTGAAAAAGACAGTGACAAGTTTTGCCTTGTGAAGAGTTTTCTCCCGTGCAGTATTCTGGTTTGTTTATTTATTATTGCGTAAAACTTGTGTTCTTGTTTTTGAGAAGTTGATGTTACTCTGTGGGAATCCAGCACAAAGCCATCAGGTGTAAAAGTAACCAAGAAACAAATCGGTGACAATATATTTTTTTAACTTTTTCCACAAATAAGGAATAATAATTGAAAGCAAAGAGATTCATCGAGATTCATTCAAACTATGGTGCGCCTCGAAGATTCCAGAAACTTGTTGTGGTGTGTTGGAAACAGATCAACAGGTATAAGTCGCAGCAGCGTCTTTGTTACTGTAAAGGCTCCTTTGTTCTCAGTCCATACAAAGAGCACCAAGAGAAGGGAGCGCAAATCCACCAGGAAATAACTTAAAAAAAAAAAACATTTAAATACATTTTTACTACTTTTGCGCTTAACTTTCACATTTTGTTTATAAAGTGCAGTTTTGCACTTTTTTGTATAAATAAAACCTGCCGGGCCATCACAGTTATAATAAGTGCTAGATTTTTTTTTTCATGGATGACCCCAACAAATGAATGTAGTTTGGTGATATCAAATTAGATGTTCATTTTGTTTAAGTATTCGATTTCCCTGGCTTCCTTTATGCAGTAGCCTTAAAGTTTCATATGGCAACATTGAGGTGAATTTTCCCTCATTGCTGTGATGTTTAAGATGAAGCTCAGCATTTTTGAAAGAAATAAAGAAATGTATCCCTTCTGTATTTCTATGTAACACTTACATTAACTTTTACACAACTTTTTTATGGCTGAAGTTGTAGAAATATTTCACTGAGTTTGTATTAGTTTATTTAATTTCTTATTTCATTTGACTTAAACCAGTTTGGAGTTTGAGCATAAATTCTATGGAAATGAGTTTTGACTACAGTTCTAATCTCTCTCCCTTCTCTCCCCTTTGATTTCTCTGGGATCTCTCAGTCCTCAGGTGGGATTTCAGCACAGATTAACCGGCAAAGTGTTTGCTCCTGTGGGAGGTGGAGGAAGTAAAAAATATGCAGAAGTCCCTCGAAGGATGCATGGAGTCACCCATCAAGCGATTTTTAAGAAGAAGAGGAGGATTAAGAGACTGTGCGGCTTTTTTTTGGGATTGGAGGGGAGTGTGCTTATCACAGAAGGATTTAGACTTGAGCAACAGCAGCGCCAGTCGGATTGCATTTTAGGCACTCTAGGAAATCTAAAACTCATGGAGACATTTTTGAGGATTAAAAGAAATGTGTAGTAAATCTCTCTACGAGACGTGTCCCAGGCCGGAGCCAACTGGATATCGGCATATTGCATTTCTGATCCTTCTCGGCCCTCTGAATGGGTAGGTAATGTTACTTTTTGGTGGGATGAGGCACTTGTTTGCAGTGGAGGCAATGTACTCCAATCCACGGCAAACACACACCCTTACACGCATGCACATACCACAACATCCCATTTGTCCCCTGTTATCAGCTAAATTGCAGAAAAGTTTGTTTCCTGTCAGCTCTGTGCTGAAACGAATGTGGTGATGAATATTCCTGTTGCCATATGAGTTTATATTTAAGGGAAACTTGATAAATGACAATGCTACGTGATATCTCCACCAGTTTCTACTCTCAGGTGCTTTGATTTAATTTGGTTTATGAGTGGCTGCTCCACAGGAATGAAGACAACTGAAACATTTTCAAACATTAATGATGGTAGAAACCGAAACGCTGCACTGTTTGGTGTTTTATCATTATTATTTCAAACTTGTTGCAGAATAAACTCTTAAAAGCAAGTGTTAACACACAAATTATGTTAATGAACATGGTGAGTTTTCAAAATTTGTTCCAGTTACATTAAAATCGACTAAACAAGAGGGTCATGCGGCCACTTGCAGACTTTTGAATTAAATGTTCTGCAACAAAACATATGGGCCATACATCATTGTATATCTGTTAAAGGCAAATCTAAGCGCCGCCCAATTGTAACCTGTTATCAGATGCAGCATCAGAATGTCTAAAAATTTGAGTTGTTAGGTTTAATGATGGCAATGCTGTCCTTGCATTGTGTCTGGTTCTGATATGCAGCAAGCAGCCTTTTAAACCAGCCTCCTGCTATATTGTCCCATTAGTGAGTGTGATTCACTTCTCTCTCTCTTTCAAACCCCTTATCGATGATGTCACTGAGAGCCAATGGGAGCTTACAAAGGTACTCATCAGCTTCCAAGCTCCTCCCTCTCTCGGCCCTCTTTGTACATGGCAGCCCACATGGTCCTGCAGCATCACATTTTCGCCATGCTTTACTCTGCTGCAGAGGCAGAGATATGAGGATGCGGCTGGTGGCTGTGTGCTCTGATGTTAACTCACCATGTCTGCTCAGGAATGAGTTCCTCACCTCTGCGGGAAAATGGTCTGCAAGTAGCAACATGAAGGCATGGGAGAGATGACTTTTCTTATTAAGAAAGAACTAAGTCAACAAAATCACAGAGGCTAGTTGGATTATCTTAAAGTAAATAAACAAAAAAACAAAACATATGCTAAAGAGATGCAAATCATTTTCTTACAGCGGCTCAAAACATCAAATCGGTGAACTCAGTGGTACCTCTCAGCATCTCTGTCATTGCAATTCTGACCAGAAGGTTTTAAGACCAACAGAGAAGTGACATTTACCCGTTTCCTGCTGCTCTTTGGCACAAACACGGGTCACAGCTCGGAAAGAACTGGATCAGTGGGAATCCAGGTCAGCCGACACGGTCAGTGGTAGACTGGGTGCTGATGAGTCATGGATCTTCAGTAGGTGGGAACACATCAGTAAGGAGGAGAGATAGAGTATGTAGAGGACTTTATTTGACCTGTACTGCAGACACGCTTGGAGTCTCACCTCAATTTATGCTTCAGCAGCTTTAGGATTGCACCTTTTTGCCTCACTGGTATTTCAGGGTTTGAACTGAACATTGCCTGGAAAAACACTTTCTGCACCGCTTACATTTTTCATCTTGGCTTTTTTATTAATAGCTTGACGCAATTTTCCCTTTAATATGATTTGGACTTTTTGATGCAGCGTTCAAGTGGATCTTATTAGATTTTTCTTCCAGAATCTATAGACTTTGAATGTAGAATATTACTTGCTCAATCCACTACACTGGTCATAAATATTTGAATGCAAAATAAAATACATTGCATACATTGTGAGACAGTTACTATGTGGCTCATAGCTGTCCCACACTGCGCTGTAGGACTGTGCAGCATAATTACACTGCTTATCTGTAATGCTATTATTAAGTCTAGTATTCCCAACGTTTGCCATTTGGTGGTTGCTTTATGAGAGCTTATAATATTTTGTATGGCTGCAGCATTGGGAGCTTTACATCTAAACCTAATCCTCTGAGTTACACGGGACAACGTTAAATGCCAATCTGCAGCAAATAACAGTCCTTGATATCCATCTAAGCTGGGATACTCATTAAAATGTGTAATGGTTTACACCCTCTCTTTCAATGCAGCATATTAACAACTACACATCTGTCACCATAATCTCCCCTCCATCTCTATTTGCTATTACCCTAATAATAAGTTCCATCTCTTTCTGGTGAAGTTTGATAAGAGCTGTGAATCATTTGACTGCCTTTTAGAAATATAGCCTTCTTTTGGCTCAATGAAATAAACCCAACTGGGTGTAATAAAACTGGATAACAATCTGCATTATTCTTATCCATTTATTGAACTGTGTGGTGCAATGTGTCTGTAAACTGGATTGATGTTATGCAAAGTTTATTAGACTTGAATGCGACATGACGCTTCAACAAACCAATCACTACGATAAGCCTAATTCTCACAGACAACCCGTGGTCAGCCTCAGGAAAGCTATCAGGTTTATTTGTATCATTCGCTGCATGCAGCTTGTGAGCATTGCAGCATGTAGCCTCTCAGAGAATTCATTGGAATACATTTATGTGTACTCTAGCTATTATTTCTGGTTCATTGAACAGCAAAATGACAACAAGTACCATTTATGGTCCGGCCTGTTTTTTCACATCATTTGATACATACACACAGCCCTTTTGTTGCCGTACATTACGCTTTATTGAATTTACAGTATTTTACACTCTGATAGGTTGTGCTTGATGCTCTGGTATGAGTGCTAACAGATGGTTAAAGACATTTCGAGTTGGATATTTAAACTGTAATAGCTGCCCAAATAGGTTTCCAGACACTATGCGAGTTTATTAAACAAAAAGAAAAATAAATTTAAAAAAAGCATTAGTTTGATGAGCAAGTTGTACAATCCTGCAGCAATTATGTTTTTTTTTTATTTTCCCACATACTGAATTTAGGATGATCATCCTTTTGTGCATGCGAGTAAGTCACAGTATAATGCACAGTGGGTAGAGTACAGTGAATTACAGTGCAGTTGAACATTAGGCCCACCATTACTAATTATGACGGCAGTCCTAATTCTCCCAGCTACAGGCATTATGTGGTCATCCTGTTGCAAACTATCAAAGCGTAGTTTTACCACTCAGCGCCTGTAACCATGAGATAAGTTAACGTGCTCTCTCGGCATGCTAATATGCACCAGCACTGGGGCACAGAAATAAATTATTTCTTTATGACTGTGCACAAGTCAGAGAGTTTGAAGGGAGAGAGAGAAAGCAAGAGATGGAACATGGCAGGAAAGGAAGATGAACCCAAAAGAAGACATACATGGGTAAAAAATGAGCAGGGAAACAAGCATGTGTTGTAAAATATGGACAGAATATATAGGCAAACAGAGAGAGAGAGAGAGATGCAAAGAGCAAGAATTAAGCAGATAGGAAGCTTTATACCCCTCTAGTGCTGCAACTAACAACTAATTTGATAATCGATTAATCTATCGATTATTATTTCGATTAATCGATTATTAATCGGATAAAAAGACAAAACTACATTTCTATCCTTTCCGGTTCTTTTTATTAAAAAAAAACGGCATAAAACAACTTGCCAAATAAAACAAAGCATGTTACAAAAGTTTCTTTTTTTTTTAAAGTGCACACATAACATTTACTGTATATTTTTTCTTAACACAATATCTTATTAAAGTCTTTAAAGAGGAGCTGAAGGTGCAGAAGCTGCAGTTTTCCCTATCAGACGCACACAGAGCGGCACGGTCAACAAGCTTTTCTTCATCTCTGCTGTTCTACAGTGTACTTAAGCTGATATTTACACAATACATAAACTCATAAAATATTTGTGAATACATATGAAGATAGTTAGCTGCAATTACATGCCAGTTTAATGTTTTTGTTAGTTTTTATTTCATTTGACATAGAATGCTAAATTTCAGGAGTTTTATTTTGAAAATGATTTTATTTTGAAAGATTTATCTCGTGTTCCGGCTTTATTTCCGGGCTGGCTTGACAAAATCGGATGCGGCTCGCGCAGACAATAGAACTGACGCCGAAACGATTACAACATGGCGCGCAGCGCTCCTGATGTAGAAGAGAACAGCTTTAACATGGGCACCGAAGTGAAACTGCTGCGCTTCGGGGCGCTTCCGCGTGCGGTGTGTACCCAGCATGAGACGTTGCCACAGCGCATACAGCGCATAGATACAACGGATCTATGACTAAATTAGTTGCCAACTATTTTTAGAATCGATTATAATCGATTTCATCGATTAGTTGTTGCAGCCCTATACCCCTCCTCACTTCAACCTTTCTTCAGTTTATTGTAATCTTGCTTGCAATGAAGTCATGAGCTTTTCACAAACAGGTGAGATGAGATGAGATGAGATGAGATGAGATAAGATAACTTATCACTATAATAATCACTAGCACGATGCTACTGATTGAGCAGTGTGATGGAGTGTGGATAAATGAGCTGTAGAAAGGTCTGCAGCTATCTTATTTGCCAGTCTAAGGATGTGCACAGAGCAGCCGTTAAAGAAACACCTCTCCACAGGTTGACTCACTACTCATGCCTGGACAGAGAGGCCACAGAGCCAAACTGGACCACCATATTGCTGTGATGTTGTGAAAGATCTCACTGTTGGCTCCAAAAGACCTTAGCCCCCCTCCCACTGATAACACAGTCAATGGTGATGGTGGACAGCAACGGTGAGCTCACTCACACATCCCTTTGGGACTCCACTAAAGGTTGCAACCAGAGAGGAGCATGTGCCACTGACCCTTACCAGCTGCTCTCTGTTGGTGAGGAAGGAGTGATAGCAGTGAATGAGATGGGGATTAAAGTACTGCTGCATTTAGGAGAGAAGTGGGTCTGCTTAAAACAGGGGTGTCAAACTGGTTGCAGAAAGGGCCGTGTGGCTGCAGGTTTTCATTCCAACCAAGTAGTAGCACACCAGACTCCACTCATCTCATCAGGTCTTCATGTTAAAACTGGATTCACTTGATGAGATGAGTTGAGTCTGGTGTGCCACATGACCCTTTCTGCAACCAGTTTGATACCCCTGGCCTAGAAGGTGGAAACGTCAATGAACATCACTCTGACACATGATTTTCTTCTTGTGTTCAAATGTTTAGAGACAAGGTGGCAGAGTGTAGCAGCCACATCTTCAGTGCTTCCTCCACCCGTACAGGCTGAGGTCGAATTTGTACTGAACTGGCTGGGACAGACAACATGTGATGATATTTACCTTCGCTATGTTTTAGCCGGCGTTTTTTTTGTCTGTCAGTGTACAAGATAACTCAAAAAGTTATGGACTGATTTCTATGAAGTTTTTAGGATAGCTTGGGAATGATGCAAGGAACAATCGATTTGACTTTGGTAAAGATCTAGAAGAGATTACGGATTCTGGATCACTGAAATTTTCCTTTACATTGCAGTCAATGGAGCTTGGTAGAGGTCTGTGCTCTCCGAGTGCTTTTCCAGTTTTCATTGATTTCATCAGCACAGAAGTTAGAGCATAGGACAGTAGTTGTTACAGTCCTTTTGACATGTTTTCTTTGGAAATGAAACAACGCAAGACATTTTCCAGACTGATGCAACAGTGCATGTGTGTCTAATGTCTGCTGGAATATGGGGGCCATGCTGGGGTGAGCTCTTCACTGCAGGTATTTTGAAAATGAAAAATTGACCAATTTATTTCAGTACTTTGACCTGAAAACGACTCCATCTGCATCTATTAACATGATCTTTTGAGAGATTTCAACCCAGTTTTACAGACTCAAAGCATGTCATTTGGAAGGAGCTGGCAGAGTGAATGAGATCAAAATAAAACACATTGCTTTTACTTTTGGATAAAAAGGTACTGATAAAGAAAACACATTTAACTGTCGCACTATTTTCTCAAGGACAAATCAGGGCAGGACTTGTGTCAGATTGCCATTTAGCTACTTTACGTTTTGGTGTAAATGCTCGTGTCTCGATTTGTGCCACAGTTTGTGCTTTTTACTTTTATGCCGGCAGCACATTTGCCCTGTGGGATTTTAGTCAGGGCAAAACCAAATTGCACACGAGTGCATGACAAATCAGTGGGAAAACACATAAAGGTAAGCGCCAAATCAAAATTCAGGGGATGATAGCTTACATGGTGTGTTACGCAGCAGGTCTAACTGCCTCTGAAGATATTGCTTTCTACTCCTCTTTTATCCTCGCCCAGGTATAGATATAGGGACACAATTTCCAATAACAGCTTTAGCCAGTTGCCTATCTGTCCATTACAGATCAACTTATTACCTCCATAAATGCACAGCATGTTGCTGTCTGGGAATGGACTAGTAATCCCTCTAAAGACTGGGGTTTTATCAAAACAAAATCTGCTGCACACACACACACACACACACACACACACTCACACAGGGACAGGCATGCATCAAGGATACTCGCATGAATACACAGACAGACACACATACACACATTTATACAAGGCTATAGACCTGCTGGGTAGTAACACAGACATATGTGTAAAGACTAGGATTTTATCACAGACAAATCTGTTATTGTCTGGTGGCTAAGAGATTACAAAGCGGTGATTTTAGAGACACAAACGTAAACGTGTCATTATAGGATGAACACTAGCTGACAAACTGAGGGCACAGTTAAGTGATATCAATATTGGTCCACTTTAATACAGTCATTGATTATGGTGTAATTATATGATGGAGTTATGGAGCCATTTTGGTGGCAACATTTATTTATTATATGCAGCCACACTTTTTTTTTTAAAAAAATACGTTTTTAAGCAGTATTCTGTCACTTTCTCAGATATTTCTGTTGAAGAAATTATAGATCATGTTGGGTCAATTAAAATGGCCATCGTTGTCAATCAGTAACCATTTCCTAATCCTAAACCGTCCATGTTCTATTGAATGACTTTAAAAAGATGCACAAAAAGCTTAGAGTATGTAGAAATAACATCTGAAGTGACGTGATCACTGTAGTGAGATTCATCACAAACAGCACAAGAACACAGTGCAGAAGGACAAGCTTGCATTCTGACTTTTTTTGCTTTGTCAAAAGCTGTGAGATGCTCTGATATGCATGATGGTGTCATCATTGTGCAGTTTTAGATTCTGACAGCATGGGCCCGATGACATGCATTATGTTTTCCTCTGAAAGTGAGTAGCAAAGGCTATGGTATGGCCGGATGGAACTTTTGGAGTTGTGATTTTATTGTTTAGCTTTTGTTTTAGTTTTGGTCTAGGAGTGATGTATGAGATCATTATTTTATTGTTTAACTCACTTAACCAATGCATTATTATGACATACCATAAGATAGTTATATCCTGGTTTCTAGCTAAATACATAGCCATTTCACAACATAAGCATGAGATTATCCAGCAGCTGCATTTCTCAGTTCTCTACTGTGTTTTGACTTCCTGTCTGCTATTTTTGGCATTTTCACCGATATTGTGATATAAGAATATCATCAGCTGCCACTCTTAACTCAGAAATAAAGTCTTTGGAGAGAGGCAGGAGGGTTAGCGTGTGCTGTTCAATTCCTGACCTTTAAGCCAAAGGTTCCTAGTTCAAATCCTCTCATATACAATCTTTCTCACAGTCTTTTCCCTTTTCTGCTTCCACGCTGACTTTTCCGCTTGGCGCTTATCTGTTTATGGTAACCATGACAAATGAAAGCTACACGGTTAGGCTGAGATGATCAAAGAGACATGGTTAGGACACAAAAATATGTAAACTGTCAAAGGCTGTGACCGTGGAATGCTCAGAGCAGCTGATGTGACCCCACCTGACAGAAAACGTTGCCATTTCATCCTATATGAAACCACTACTGGATGTGTGAACAAACATTCCTGTTTCATGAATTCTGGGAAAATTCGGCTAATGAATAATTCAGTGACTGAAGGAAATGTGGCAACTACGACAGGAGGTGGGCTGCTTCTCTTCCTTTTCTACTTTTAACCAAATCTTCCATGTATTTGTGCCACCTCTCCTTCCTCCCTTCTAGAAGATCCATCTGTCAGCTGGAAAGTAATATTTCTCAACATTAGGTGGTAACATTTCTCATCTGTCAGTTACAATGCGGCTAAACGCAAACTAAAGCTTAGTAACCATAACAGCAAAGTTACAGCCAAGTCTGCAAAGTGAAAGTGTAATTAAAGGCTAGATTTCAGTTTGAAACTGGCATGTTTTGATTTCCTGAGAACTTAATGCTTTGATAGTGCTTATTTATATTTACTTTTCACAACAGCAAATGATCACAGAAAACATCAACCATTTCAAAAGGAGATGAGAATGACTATGATGGAAAACCATGAAGGACTATAATGAATTAACCCAAATGCCAATCCTTCTGGCCTAGAAGTGTCACTTAGGAGGTTTTACTACTTCTGTCATCATTTCGATAGTTTTCTTTCATTTATTTAACTTGGTTAAACAGATTATTCTAATTAACTTGCAGATATTTTCGCCTGCAAAGCCAAAACAATATAACTGTGTGAGTTTAACTGATACATTGCTTACCTTATTGGAGGTATACTATTTGAGCAGGCAAATACAAAAGATTATCATGCTCCTTTGCAGTACTCTGACAGACTGGCCCAGTCTGTTAGAGCAAGCAGACACCTACACTTGCCAACATGCCACTTAGACCCATTTGTGAATATACATTTTCTAGTCTTGTTTTTCTATTTTTTCTTTATAAATGTCTTTGCAGATGTACTCATCCAAGCGGCCACATTTACAGTCTTTTAAGATAGTTTGTAGATGTACTTCTACAGACTTTCTGAAGGTCTTTCATAGTTTTCTTTATACCATGAGTTTTTTTTCCCAATCTCTTTAGGTTTAGTTTTTGCTCCTGATCTTTTTCAGAGAGAGAAAAAATAATTAGTAATGTCATTTATTACTCTTTCACTTGGACACCTTGTCACTATGAGTTACTCTGATTTGTTTGGCTAAACTGACCAGAATCTGGCCAACGTCACAAGTTTGTCATTAAATAGTAATTTTACAGCAGTAAGATGATTCCAAAAAGAAACTCTTTGCTGAAAACCTGGGTTATTTCCCCATGGTGTGTAGTGTGTAAAACTGTACATGAAAGAAAAAATACTGTCCACATCAGATGAATAATATTGCAAGTGATCCCCAAGAATGAACAAAATAGCAAAGGACTCTGAGAGATGCTTCTGGACCTTCGATTGGGAATCCATTTTTAAAGAAGATAAGCAGGGAGAAATGGTTGAGGTATGCTGAACTGGAGTATAAGACAGATGATGAATCCTTCTCGGAGCCCAGACCTCAGTCTTATTGAAGCAGTGTGAGGTCATCTTGACAGAGAACAGAACAAAAGACAGTCAAAATCCAAAGAAGATCTTTGAAATGTACTTAAAGGAGCCTGGAGAACTACTACAAAGTACTGTACTGTATTTCGCACAATACTGCACAAAAGCTGTATATAATTATGATTATCACTATATATAATTGAACCATGAATCTAGACATGGGAAACAAAATTACACTTATTATCATTATGCATTATCTTTCTGTACTTATATACAGGAATGGATGAGATCATCCAAATGGATGAGACATTTCTTCTTGTATGATGGTGGTGTATGTAAAAAGCTGGGCTTCCTGGAGGCAGATTACACCTCAGACTGTAAGCCTTCCTGTAAAAGTAGCTGCATTGACTCTATTTTCCGCTCCAGTGCGAGGCATAATCTGAGTGCCTGGAAATGGGCTGAATAAGTCTGAGCGAATGTCTCACTCTTAATAATGTAGTAGTTACAAGTCAGAAACAGCCTGCAAGATGGACCCTGGTAGATACATGCCCAGTTTCTTGTAAAACATGGCACTAGTGGTACACAACCGTTAGATCACCATTTCTGCCAGGAATCATCCTTTTTTCGTGTAAGTTGGTCTCATTTGTATAAGGTCAAACATACCCACGTTTCAAATCCAAGTAAATGCTTTCAGACAATACAAAAAGTCCAGGAGAGAGAAAAGGTTGATATGTTTCTTTTTAGGTGTAATGGTCAATGTGTGTCTTTGGTGGGAAAGTGGTTGAATAAGGCCAAGTCATGCCCTGCTCTAATTATCATGCATCTAGCCACAGTGTGTTAGCTGTTAACTATTCAGTGCTGTCCTGTGTTGCCAGCACCAGTTCACAAGGTCAACTTCATGCTACTCCTAAATGTCCTTGCTGAATAAAATTAGATTTGGAGTCAAACTAAGTGAACTGTATGTGTGTGAGGGTCACTGACAAACACTAAAATGACCACACACACTTGCAGAGCCAGCCCACACAGCAAATTTAGTGTATAGCCTGCAGCTATGGTCACAACACTTCACCACTGTACTGAAAGAATGCAAGGATCAAGTGCTGAATGACATGCAGCCACCGATTTCTTCATGGATGAGGTTAAGACTTTATGAGCTGAGTAAGCATGAATCATGCTTTCAATAATGCATTAGCCACTCACCCTACACACTTTGACAGACAGGATGTGTGAGCTTTCAGATAGCTGTCACAGACTGGAAGTCCCATCCTGGAAATCAATAAATGGCGAGTTTAGCATCTGAAACTGAAACCATCACCATTTCATGAATATTAATGCCCTTAACTAAAATAATCTAACTTCCATGGAATTGCTGCACTAGTTCCAGGTTGCGTTCAAGCTCAAAACCCGCCAGCTAACTCAATTCATTCTTTTTTCCAAACATGCTCCAATGTAAACACTAATTGATCTAAGGGGTATTCCAAATCCTCCCATGTAACTTCCTTTTTTAATTAAAATGACTCACAAACTTATTAGAAATGACCTAACCCCACATCACCTCTCCAGACAACCAAAATGAACCTGCCATGCTGTTGACTCACCCTATTTAATTAAAAAAATGCCGCTGAATATTCGTGCATATAAATTTAATCCTTGTGGACCAGTTAGTCTTCTTTTTAGCTGAGAGATTATCCACTTGCAGCCTCAACAGTATGCATATGTGTAAGTGTTTCATGCATATCAGTGTTTCTGTGTTGATTTGAGCCTCTTTATTTCCTGCTGTTTGTGTTGGTTGTGTGTCTGTTAGTCTCCGAGGTGCTGTCGTTTGCATGCAGATAGACACAGACTGCTGCAGCGGCTACATGGAAAGCCCTCTGATGTCTTCAGCCACGCGCGTTGTAATGAGATCTGCTGACACACTGATCAGCAGCCACTCAGACACAAAGATATTCAGTATGAAAGAATGCAGACACAAGGACGCTTGCAAATAAATGTTTACTCTTTCTTTTCAAGTCATCTTTTCCATTTTTTTACGCTTTCCTTTTTTAACTAATTCCATCTTTCATCCCCCAATGCCTTCCTATCTTCTGTGCTTCTGTATTTTTTTCTGATCTAATGAATTTTTTTTTCTGTCTGATTTTTTTCTATCATACACAGACGCAGTGAGATGCTGCCTTCCCACAATAGACAGTGAGAGCCAGCCTCCTCCTCAGTTCACCGCCAGTTCATTCAGCTCCGCACTGCCAGAAATGATGCTGGACAGAAATGCAAATTTGACAGTGACAATGACGCCAGGCTCAAATGCTAACATTATTTTCCAAACTTTAGGTATCAATTTGCATTCATTTGAAAGTGCAGCACCAGACTTTTAGACATGTGCTTGTATGATTTTTGTCTCAGAGGAACTCAGTCTTGTCTTGACTGATAATATGCTGTCACTGTGTTCGTTTATTTGTCCCTGAAGCTGCCAAAGGATCTAAAAATATTCTGTCAGAACTTGTGAAAGACAAAAAATAAAGCATCTGATTTAAGGTGAACGCAGTTTCCAGATTTTTCTAAATTAGATACATTCTGAGAAATACTGAACAGAAAGTTACATTTGATATTTTTACTATCCCAGTAAAAAAACTATTAAACCAACAAAGTTGATGGCTTAAAGAGTGACCATAACTGGGAATGATGGTTTACAGTGACAGCCTAGTTTATGGACTCTTTCACAGTCTCAGAGTGTAAGCTAAAGACAAGTTGTCCTTGTCATGTGGAGTTTTTCTTTTTTTTTCTGTTGGACCGTGCCCTTCGAAAAGAATTTTAGAATCCCTGCTGAGTTATGCACTCTCCAGCAGCCTGTGTGGATGCCTCTCTCATCATCCTGCAGGCTCTGACTCTCACACTCTGCTTGCACTTTCCTCTGCCACTTTTTCTCTTTCTCTCTTCCCTCCAGTTACACTTTGACTTTGTCTTCCTTTCGCTCTCCCTGTGTGTCGCAGTCTTTCTCAAAGTTGGTGTTTTAGTTTTCCTTTGCAGCAGTACTGTCAGCCTGTCACAGTTGAGATGCCTGTCTGTCATTTTTACTTCTCCCCCTCACTATTTCTCTTGATCCCTACTTGTTTTTCTGGTTGGCTGCCTGTCTTTTATCTCTGTTTCTGAGTGTGTGTGCTATTGTTTTGGTCCTCAGTCTTCCTTTCTGTATTAGCCTACTGTATTTGGGCGCGAGTTTACTTTAATATACAAAAATGTATTTTTATGTAAACCAATGAAGTGTTCTGTGTGGGTCATTTTTTACACAAATTTCTTGTTGATCAGTGTTTTGCATAGGCGTTTGCACTGCTTCCGTCTCAAGATGACTGACTCACTATAGAAGTATCACTAGACAAGGTAACTTAATCCCTGTGAGACTTTGTTACTTCAGATGGTTTACCAACTCAGATTACTTCTGACTCACTCAGGAAAGACAATGATTTATAATGTGAGAGAATTGTGGTTGAGTTTTTGTATTTCTCATTTGGATAATGCACTTCTTTTACCACAAAAGTAATAAAGGAAAATTAAAATCAA
>JBBDHI010000006.1:18320127-18330481 GCA_037177115.1 Craterocephalus stercusmuscarum
TAGGTCGGGTCGAAGCCGGATTATTGATTCCTAGTTAATGATAAAGAACAAACAAAAGCAAAGATTAAGAAGGAAATTAAAAAATGAAAGTCAGCTAAAATCTGTGAATTTGCTCTTTCCAGCAGCACAAAGCAAGAACTGGTGAGTTGCTGATGTTGTTAAACTAAAAGCAAAGATTACATCATCGCTGTCATCACCATCATAACGGCTATGCTGACCAGTACCCTCATCAGCATCACTGCCGTCATCTTCATATCTCCCATAGCTCAAAGCAGTAGTGTAATAACTCTGAGATCCAAAGCCCCATTGAAAACATGACATCATTCTTTTCTTTTGCAATCATATACAATTGACAGGCCTGAGGAGCAGGGATGTGGTTGTAAATGATGTGTTGTGTTGGCATCTGTGCAGAAGTTGTCAACTGCTTTCCTGTCTACATCTCACAGTGGAGTTGACATCGTTCACATTTTGCTGAACAATAACTGACCTTATTAATCTTTTTACATAAAACTGACTTTTGTGGTCTAAAAAGAGGAACATTTTGACTGAAATGGAAATTTGTGTCAATGCTACAGGAATCATCGGCCGTATGGTGTTCTGAAAATTATCAGAGGGGATTTCACTTTATTTCAGCATAGCATAGACTTGCCAGAGACACAGTCCATGAACAGTTACTATTAAGGTTCAAACATTCTTCATGAAATGCTTGTTCACATCAATGTGACATTACAAGTGTAAGATCACTTCAAAACCCTTTAGGGTTTAACTTTGCTCTGCCTCCAGGCTAAATGACATAATATTGAAACAATGGTAGCTCTGTGTAAAACTTTAAACTTTAAAAGTGAAAAATGGCAGGGTCACAGGCATTCAAACTCTATGGAGAACACTAGGGTAAAATTCTGATACCTAAAAACATTGCAGCATGTGTTCTTGGGGGAATATTTCATCTGTGTTAAACCAAAGCTCTACACGCTAGAGGCAAAATGAAACCCAGTGGCTGGGTTAATACCAGCTATCTCAAATAGTAGGATAGAAAACTGCTGGCTTAGTATCCTTAAGGTGACAGTGCGGTGGGAAATCATAACCACAGTGTTACAAAGGTGTGTGTTTGTTCACTGTCATTGTTTCCTTAAGCACAGTGAGAGATAGCTTGTGTGTTTGTGTATGTGTGTGTGCGGATGTGTGTGTTTTGTGGATTATGAGCTACTGTGGAAAAAAAATCTAATCTTCCTAATTCCAAAAACACATTCATGCACACTCTCACAAATACACCACAGGGGTGCAGTTTCTACGGAAACTAAGTTTAAGATAACATGATCTGTCTGTACCGGCTGTATTGTACACACTTACAGTACAATACTGACCATGAATCACTGTCTCATGATTTTATAAACAACAACTTTAATCATAGAGGGCAAAATCCTGGAGTAATGCTCAGTATGTTGTCCATATTTCTGTTTGATTTTATTAACTTGCTTTTGCTTTTATTGTTGCCCACCAACTAAAAACACAAAATGAAGCTAAAAGCTCATTTACTGCTCTCTGTCGGTGTGTTTCATCTAATTGGCCTCTAGATGCTTGATTAAAAAAACTATCTTAACAGTAACTGTACTGAACTGTGGATGATAAACCATGCCCAAATCACTGATGCAACATGAATCATTCAGAGATCAGTCATTGCAATGAGAACAGAGTTTGGCTTCTAAATACTAGTAGTATGTAACCTGACTCAGTCCTCAAGTAGGCGATGGCGTCACTGTATGAATGACAATTTGATGCCTCATGTGCTCTATACACTTAACACTCTTTAGCTGGCTCCGAAGGCACTTTGCTTGCTCTGTGACTCAACTCTTGTGTGAATGTCTGTAGAGAAAACACAGCATTGTTATGAATTCATCGAGTTAAATTATCTTCTGGCTTAATCATTAGTGAAACAAACCATGTGTCTCATTACAGTAGGTAGTGTGTAACGGCTCAGTTGGAGGATTTTATAGCAATATGTCAAAGTCACGCATTCATGTAATTAGTTAATAAATTGTGGCCTGTAACCCAAAGCAAACAGATGAAGGTATTATTTCTGTAACAACTTCTTTACAGGGCAAGTTTTTCATGCGTAACACATAACTAGTAGGGCCTACACTGTCTTGCCCAAGGGTACTTCAGCAGAGGAGGAGCTGGGGACCTTCCTCCCTGCTAGTCAAGGGACCCTTCAGCTGCCTCTCACCATCGAGTAAATATGTTTATTGTCCATATCATAGGTGCTCTCATGTGGATTTGACGTTAAGAAGGTTATCGGCAATGTTTACACGTAATTGTGGATTTAAATCAAAATACCTGATGAAGGCTTCATTTCACTCTGACTGGGAGCATCAACTGAAGCACTTACCTAATCGGTTTTGGGATCAATTTCAACAGAAGGACACACACCCCGATGGACACACAGTTAATCTGGTCTTCTCTCCTATGGAATGTCAGCTCTACTTTGTTTATGCAGTTGCCATAAAAACACAATCAGCCACAAGTCAACAGTGAATGACTCCAAACAAGCGGGATTATTGCTCTAATTAAGCCGTAATAAGCCCTTATTAAACGGCCGCAAGCCTCGTTAGGCGCTTCATTAAGCCATTTCATCTTTTTATTCCTTCATTAAGTCTTCTTTCTTCTCTCTTTTCTTCTCAGGGAGTGTGGGAGTAGTAAGGTCTGGGAGATCACGACCTTAATTCTCTCCAAGACAGACTGTTTAATTAACACTGGAGAATTCCTCAATGACTCCAGACCTCTACAAAAGGAATGTTTCGAGGAATTGGATTGCACAGGTAAGGCGCTATTCTAATGTGTGTTTTAGTGGCAATGTACACTAATAACCTCTTATGTTTGTGAGACTGTGTTCCCTGCCTTCATGATTTAATTAATGAATACTGAATGCATAAAAACACGAAAAAATAACTAATATAATTTGCCAATGTCTTTGGGAAATGGCTCCTAATGAACACAAGTCTAATTAAATGAACAATGTTTTTGTAATTGTTTTCATCAACTTAAGAACTAAGAAGCAAAGTATATTTCCAAATGCATTGTTAAGCAGGGAGCTCTGTACAGAATCTGAAGATAAAACTATTCATTTAGTTGGACACACATATCTCAAGTAAGGACCTGTGGGTTAGACCATCCAACCCTATTCAGTTTAACTGGTGTTATACTGAACTATGTCTCAAGGCTGAAGTCTTGAACCCTGTACGGAGCATGCTCCAGTGGAGGCTATCAGACCTTTGGAAAATAAATGATTTAATTCGACAACTGTTTTAACCTTCAAACTTTATGATTAAAGAAGGTTATTTATGTTTTTGGGGGGCAAAAAAATTTCAGGCAAAGATTGTATTTGCATTGTATTGTATTTTCAGTTTTTTTTTTTAACATCTGCATTTGCTAACAAAACAACATGACAAAGGGTATCCAGAATAATACTATAATTCATTTCCACAACAGAGGAAACTATCATCTTTGCAATTTGGTATGCGAGTGGTTGTGTGTTTGTTGGTGGAGGTTATCAGTAATCAGTGTAAGTTATCGTGTATTGGTTATCAGCCAAATGAGTTGGGAAATATCCTCATATTGGGTGTCAGCTAAATAATCAATATCAGACAATTTATATGCAAAAGAACCTTTTTGAATATGGAAATGGTCATATCTGTCAGAATGAGCTAAAAAATCTGAGTACAAAACATTGTTAGTGGAATTTGTAATGTGTTAAGTAATATGTTTAAGATGCTTGACATGTGTGGATAACAAGCGTTTGTAGTGCTCAAAATGACCCACAAAATGGTTTACACACTTGCAAATCATTATGACAGACAGTACAATATATGTAACCAATAGTGGGTTTCATTTCTCTCCATAACTGTTGATTTCAGTAATTTTGCAGCATGCAAGGTTAACAACTGTGATAAAAAGAGTTGTACATGTAGAAAATGAGACTAGCATGCAAACTTGAAAATCTGCTGAGTTGAGGTATTTTTGACCCACATCAATCTTTTCAGAACAATATTCTTAGTGTTGTACATTCACTGGTCTTAACTAGCCTACCTTATGGAGAATTTGAGCCAAATATTTCTGACTTTGCTTAGTTTGGAAGTAAGATGAGTACAGATGTGACAGGCATAAGTTAATGTTACTTCCAAACATGATCAGCATGAGTAGCAAAAGCACTGGCACAGGACATAAATAATTACCTACGAAACAATTCTCTCCAGTCACAGTCTTTTCTCCTGATAGCATATCAGTTAAAGGATTTATACCATTTAAAGTTATGTTCATTATATTTGTTAAACCCTGAAAACAGCCTCTTAACAGTGCAACATAACATTTCACCCTGAAGCTAAACAAAATGTTAAAAGATTGTATTTAGTAACACCTGCATGTTTTTAGTGTCTGCTGTTCGGGGGAAATTCCCACTCTGGTCTGAAGATTCAGCTGTGAACCTCATGCACATGGGCCTTCTTCGAGTTTCACGTGCCAATGATCAGCATCTGACAGAATGTTTTGCTGTAAGCAATACAGAAAGTTATACCCCTGGGAGTTCTAAAGGACAGATGTCTTGGTAGTGTTAGGATACATTTGTCCCTTCAAGGTGGACAATTAAGTACTCATGTCACATATTAGGGTACCTTTTGGCGATTGCAGGTGTGCATGGTGACAATGATCAAATACTGAACTGGTACTACATGGAAACAAAGAACCAAAATAAACCCTAAAAATGTTCTGATGGATGCCTGTGTGTGGGGGTTTGTGTGTATGTGTGAGTGACCCAGGTATTATTCACGCTGTAAGACCTAAATCTGTTCACAGAGTCTCATTATAAGAGGGAACCTTTTTGATGATATCTTTCATTGTGTCTCCATGAGGCCTAGATCAACATAAAGCCTGTGCTGGCTGGTAATCCAACAGAGACGAAAAGCCAAATTAATTAGTTTAGTGGACGCTTGTTAGTATGATATAGCAGCTGTAATGACCACAGCAAGGAGACAAAGATTTTATAACAGAGAAAAATAAAACTGCAGTTGTGGGTTCAGAGGAAATTATCACTCTACAGTTATCAAGCCTGAGATTACCTGTAGGATGCTGAAATCTCACAAGCTTAAGGACCTGAAGTGACTTCATTGTCCGCTAAAGACATGGATATATGACTGCACGTATGTTTAAGCCGACAGCGATAGTGTATGTTTGTGCATGCACATGGCCTTGTGTTTTCCTAACATTCTGAATCATGCTGAGATGACAGATGTTCATGACAGTGACAAGCAGAGCGCCGGTGTCCAAATAATCCAGAAGTGTGTTTATGTGCGTATTTGTGAACAGGAATAAGCATCCTGTTGAGAGTCAGAAAAGCTGTCATTCACCTGCCTCTGCTTTATTCAGTTTCTATGTGTGGGCACAAAGGCTACTACTGTATGCTTCAGCACACATATTTTGAGTCTCCACCTTCAGTCAAGAAATATTTGAGTTTCCTGAGGCTTCTCCAGATGCCCAAACCCCAGGATTCATCATCCGTCTCCCTCTGTCTTTTTCTCTCTTCCTGTCTTTATTTTTCTCGATTTTTGTGTGCTCCAACAGTCTGTCTCTATCAAGCTGTACCTGTCTTACCAGAAATTTTCTCACACGCGCTGGGATAGATCAGCTAATTCTGACACAAACATGCTGTAAACACATACTCAGTCATCTACAGGAACACACACCACTAACTGTTGAGCTGTCTAAAGATGCAGATAAACACGAACCCACTCAGAGTCAGACGCACAGTCAGACACACAAGGAAGTGCTGGTTTGGATGTTATGCAAAATAGCAGCTCCTGCAAAGGAAGACACATGATATACATACACGACCACACATATGTCAAGTGATTAGTTACACAATTATAGCTGAAAGCTCCATTGGAAAGCAGAAGCTCAATCTTTTAGTACCATGTGGGGAGAAATGAAACTTGTGAAACACTACTGTTGAAATCATGTAACTGTAGATCTTTAACATTGTGTTGTCTTATCCGAGAAATATTTCAAGCATTATGTAGCAGCCAGATTTATATTGCTTAAGCAAAATGTACCCTAACGCATTTGAAGTTACAAAATTATAGCTGTAATCGGTGCACAATTTTGGTACAGTTTAGTCAATTCTAAATCTGCAAATTTGGGGGAGACCTTTAACTAATGTTGAACCCACAAGATGTTGTCTGCCAAGTAAGCCAGCCTTCAGCTGAGCTTCCTAATTGGCTGTAATTAGAGCTGTAGTCTACTGCATGAAGACAATCAAAGCCGAGCAATTACAAGACCTCGGTCACCAACCCCTGGGGCAGGATTTCAGACTGTGAGACATGCTCATACACAAACTAACACACATTTATATATTATATGGGCATTCACCCACACACTTCCTGTGTGTTTCATGTAAGACAGTCGTTCTTCCTTCTGTTCTGTTTGGAGAGGAAGTGCGGGTCTAATGACTTTTCCTATGCGTCACAAACACTGCACGTGGGAGGCAAACAGCCGTGTTGCACGTGTGCATGTGAGATCCTTTGCATTTATGTATGAGTTTGTGAAGGCTTGACACATATAAGTTTTGTTTTGCATTCGTTCGAGGCTTCGTGTGTATTTAAGAGTTTGTATATTTGAGAAACTTCACATTGAATCACTTGGTGTTTCGGAAAGAATGTTATGTGTGTTTACAGGAAATTTGCACACTTTTGAGCATTTTTGGTCAGCCTCTGAAAAATAAGCCGGTCTCCGAGGAATTCTGTTTCACTTGGTGCATTTGATGTGGCGTTGTGCACTTGTGAGTATTGTATACGTGAACACTTGGTGTTTGCAAGAGCTTCTTGCATGTTTCTTGTAAACAGAGTTGCCACTGAGACCTCACACAGGTTGTAAAAACAACTCAACTTTTTGTTTGTGCACTTGTGTGTGTGTGTGTAATACTCAAAATCTTTATATCATCTTTAATATTTTATTTCTTGGGAGAATTAGTGTGTACCGATCTGGGATTTCATTCTGAATTTGTTCTAATAATCTGCCATGCAGTATTCATGATTGTTGTGTCTGGTAGCAACCACCAGTGTGTGGTACTGTATGATTTCAAAGGTTTGAAGGCAAATTCTGCCCAGAAATCACTAAAGAACACGTAGAAAATTCTCACTATTAAATAATTTTATTTTCTGCATTTAGGGGGTTTTCTTCAAAGTAGTAATACAAAGAAACAAAGGTAAAGTTCCAGTGTTTGCAGTTACTGTTACTGTAGATCCATGCAGACACTCACAGTTTTTGGTGTTAGCCATCCGGACAGCAAATTAGTTTCTTTTTATCCAAACAAGTGAGTATTGATCCTTCATTTTATGTTAAATGAAAAACAATGAAACAGAGCCATTTTCTTGGACCAAATGACTTTGTTCAACTTTTCCTCAACAAATTCATCAGGGTCTACCCCCTCGTACCAATGCTATCATTTCTTCACTGTTTTATCCCGTGTAAATACCCACTCAGGCTTCCCTTTCCTGTCTTTTCCCCCCTTAATCATATTTTACGTTTCTGCCTCCATCTTTTCACGCCTGCTTATTCAACTCTGTCTTCAGATTTTTCTCTTTTTTATTCCAGATTATCTAACGCTGTAAGGAACCTTGCAGGTCTGTTCTCTACTATGTTTTCATTTTTAGCTCACTAATTATGTTTTAGGCATAATTTATTTCTCAGGAGGAATAAATAAGAACCCCTGAGTCAAATTGCATTAAACCTGTTTAAGAGGTGGAACATGGGCCAATTATAGTCCATACGGCATCTTGATTTTAGTGTACGTACATTAAAAATCTCAATTTCTCAGTGCTGCACCCCTATCGATGGCTAATTCAGCATCTTGCTTCTGACCTGTATGGTGAGTTATCTCCAAACAATAAAAAACATTCTTATCTTTACTCTTGTCTTGTCTCTTGCTATGTCTTTGGCTCCTTTTCGCTTGACTGCAATGCCATGCATGTGTACCAGATGAAAAAGTTATATAGTGCGGTTTCTCAGCCGTGGAACGGTACTTGGCAGCAACTGCTCCAGAAATGCATACAACAGATGTCCCTGTGCCATCAAAGAAGTTGGGAATGTGGAGTTTTAAGCTTGAAAAGTAAAGGAGTGAGCCTTATTTTATCTTTATATGCCAAGTTCACAGACATGTCTTTTTGCTAAATGGGTTCCTTGGCACATACTAACCACGACATCTAACATACTTTTTTTTTTAAATACATTTTTGGATCCTGGCATGTGTTGTATGAAGTTTGGTGAGTTTCTTTACAACAGTTAAACAAAAGGTATGGCCTAGGTGTTACATTGACACCACAATCATGTGAAATACTTTAGTTTCTCTCCCTCTTGTCTTCACTCCATAGCTCATTTCGGCTCTCCATACTGCCTCTCTTTCTGCTCCACGTCATCAGTCTTGAGGCTGCTGCTACAGCTGAGTTGAACTCAGTTCAGCTGAGGTCAGACAGACAGTGTTTGTGGCCCTGGGGATATACAGATTGAAGCACCAAAATAAGTTGGAGAGAGCTGTCCTGGTATTTTCTCTCTCTTATACTCAGAAGCTTGAGAAGAGCTTCTGGAAAACTGTTTATGAGAACATTAGCAGAAATGCTACAACTACCGATGCTACACCTATTGCTGCATTAGGTTCAAACTTCTACCATTACTACCAATACTTTTGGTGCTACAACTTCTACTGTATACTACTTCTCAGTCATCCTTGCTATTTATCTTGCTCTTTATCTCATATTCATGCACATGCTTACAAATATGTGCTTTGAAGTCAGTATAAGTGGAAAAGAAAATTTGACCGGTGCAGCTGATTTAACAGTAAGGCTTTTTTGGTGCCTCAATTCTATATAATCTCGACTATTTGTTTAAACTTACTTGGCTTTCCCTGACAAGTTAGAACTGAGTAAATAAGGAGCCAGCCAAATGTGGTGAGGGGTGGGGGCACAGGCAAAGACACGCACAGTCAGACTAAACCCTGAAGTCATGGGCAGGAAGCTGATATTTTCCCAGACTTACTTTACTCTTTTTTGGAGTCTGATCCAAAGATTTTTGAGCTTCCTCTCAGCAGCTAATAATACAACAGAGCCATTGTGTAACATGCCATTTCCCTTTGCCTGATTTAGCTAGAGTGAAGGCGTTTCCATGCAATCTTTTCACTCCCAGTCTGATTAGGTAGAGTTTTTACTGCCATCAGATTGGATTGTGACGCCATCATGATAATACACTATTAAAGTCTGCTACAAATGAACATGGATACCTATATAACAGCTGTGTAGCTTGTAGCCACTGTACAGTTTTACATTTGTTTTGATCTCTTGGTAACAACTACTTGCTCTATTTGTGATTAGTTTTAAAACTGTGACTCATGTAAAATTTGTAAATCAGACATGCAGCACAAATACATGAGCTGCTGGAGACACCCCAAAAGCAATTATAGACATTTTAAACAATCACAAGGTGGTGTGCATGCATACAGACATGGCTGCCTTTACAGACAGAACCATGCAGACACTGGATGAATACACACATCAAGTGCAGGTCATTGTGAAAGTAGCTGTTTCCATTTTTTTGTTTAGATATGAGTAATAGTAACAGTTAAAAAAATCCACAAATGCACATAAGTATTTAAATTCATTTCCTGTTGTTTTTACCTGCTTGAGAAAATTTTATTAACTTCAGCAAGAACAGAAAATACTGTGCACATTTCATTTGAGCTAGCAATGACTAAAACTGACTCACAGGCTGTTTGCAGTCAGAGCCAGCAAACAATAAACTTGCATGAATCACTGGTGTCTTCCCAGCTATGATATAATACCCCAAACATTCTTAGAGATGTTTCCCCACTGGATGTCCAGCACAGTTATCATTTTGCTTCTCTTCAAGATAAAAAGCCTTAGTTTTCAGTTAGCAAGACAACTTTTTTTTTCAGCTACTGTATTAGCAAAACAGACTATATCAACCTTCCTTCTTGCAATATTAGGATAGATAAGCAACAGTTTTTTTAAACAATCAACAGAAACATGTCTGATTGAGACTATTTTCCACATTATTTCAAATGATCAATTCAAATTTGCTGCACTAGTAAACGTAAAGCAGGTTAATGTAGTGATAAGATAACAGGAGGCAAATGTTTAGAATTCAAAAGATAATTAAAGCCGCGAGCGGCGATGGAGGCCCTCGCACCTCTGGCGCCGCTCGGCCTATTTAGCCGCCACGTACCCGCGCGACCGCCCTCCCCTGCAGCCACGCACGATGTCATACCGCTCCTTACAGCATTTCCTCACCACCCCTGCTG
>JBBDHI010000006.1:18362242-18372665 GCA_037177115.1 Craterocephalus stercusmuscarum
GCGACGACATCATTTAGTTCATTTTTAGAGCCCAAACCGTTAGCATGTTTTGCTAGCGACAGGCGCGTGCATGCGTGCCGCGGCCGCCAATGCATCCAGCGTCACGCGGCGGTACACACGCGCGTGCCTCGCGCACACACGCGCCTCCGGAAGCAAAACATGCTAACACATCATTCTGAGGGCGGAGTATTCCTTTAAGTTGCTATGTGTGTATAGAGTGTGTGGCTGTATATTCAGGTCAGAATGAAATGAAATAGCCTAAAGATTCCACATTTAATAGCAAGTGCCTCAGTTATGTACCCACCTTGAAATAACTCTTGACTTGAATATTCGTTTTACAAATTTGATTTAACATGTAAGTAAATCCTGGTGTGAGATTTGATGAAAGAAATTAATTCATGACTTTTTCAAACGCCCTTAGTTCCTTAGTGGTGGGCCCAAACAAGGCTGCTGTTTTCTTCCCAGCAGCCCCGGCTCTCTCACCTGTGCAAATTACTGTGTGTAAACAGACAGGATCGTACTAGTTTCATGTGGTTAGCCACTTCCCTAGCTGGGACAGACTCTACTCAGGAGAAATAAGCCATTTCCTGCTCACTGAGGGAAAGATATGCCCAACTGTAACATACTGTAATTTTTTCCAGATGGTGGGTGGATTTTATCTTGTTGGAGATTGTACAGTGCTCAACAGGACATATGCTCACAAATGCAGAATGCCTTAAATGTGCACTTTCATTCATTATATTCCAGAACATGCAGAAATTGTATCCTTCTCATAAGAAACACATCAAATTTAAAGGAATTCCAGATGGGGGGAAGATAAAACAGGAAGTTTGGTATTCAAACGTTTTGCTATACTTGGAAAAACACATTTAACTCAATGTGACAAAAACACTTTATTATGATTATGGATGTAGCTGGTTTGGGATCTCAAAGTCGGCTCCATGTGTAGATGAATAAACCCAATGCTGCAACAAGCAAGGACTGAATTCAAAGCTTGACTGAGTAAAAAAAAAGTTGACTGTGCTGTATTTCTGCACTTAGATGTTAGATACATATAAGATAAGATACTTATGATATATGCAATAATTCAGCCTCTTTCACAGATCACTAGGATTTGGATATCTGTAGACAGATTTGGTTGTAAAAGCTGCACAGAAGCTGTTTTGCTTCAAGTCAGAAAATCCTCTTTGAACAGTAGATGTAAGTGAATCCATCTAGTTATCTCTTATTTATCTCACTGATAATCAGAGAGATCTTGTGAAAAGAAACTACTGTTTTAATTGGTTTATATCATATCTCTGAAAAACACTCACTTCGCTATCACTTTTACACATGATTAGATGCCGTTTTAATGGATAATACAGAAACATAAAACAAAAGCCTGAAAGCGTCTGATCACATCTAATATCCATGACAGTGAAGGCTGACCCTTTCTGATCTCATTCACTGATATGCACAATGCAAATGTTCAGATGTTCTATCGTGCAAGCTCTGAATACAGAGATAAGGAAGTCTAAAGATTTCCATTGTAATGCAGTAATTATTACGCTGATTTCATAATAATGATCAAATATTGATAAAGCATTCAATATTAAACTGTATAAGTAAGACAGGTCATAAATTTACAATGAGTGTGAGCTACAAGCATGATATATGTGTTTGAGCATTGGATGGAGCATATATATATGCTATATACTTTTTGGTTGTTAGGATAAGCGGTCTCACAAGGTCACTCACACACTGCTCTAATTACCAAGCCTGACCTTGAATGTGGTGAAGTGTGTGAATTGTGTGCATGTGTATGTAATAAAGAGGCATTCCAGCCACTGTGGAGGCAGGTCCCGGCTAATCCACGGGCTAAACAGGCGGTTAAGTTTCCATGACCTCAACTGCATGCTGTTTAAACATAAACACATATGCATGCATACACACATGCAGACACACGCACACACACACACACACACACACACACACACACACACTTAGTTTTACACTTTCATTTAGCCTTTTCCCTTTTAGCCTTATTGCTTAATTTTGGCTCTCACCCATTCATCCTCTGTCTGATTTGCAACATTTTGTCAATTAATATTTAGTTCATTGTGAAACCACAGAGGAAAAAAACAAGTATTCTGTAATAGCACAGGAGTTCTGTCATCTGCAGAACAATTATGTCAATTAGCTCTCATTAAAATGGTTTCCAGAGAGGAATTCCTTCCCTAATAGCAGTCCAATGAAGTTACAACTAAGCAATTAATCTCACTCTAATTACTCAGTAGAAATAGTCAATCAGTAACATTGCTCTTTGCTTACTTTTTCCTTGCTGTTAACATAGACTCTGCACTCAGAGGCCTGACTCACTACATGTCAATCAAATATAAATTTACCCTTCCTCTCCTCAAGGGAACAAGCTGCATTCCAGAGTGTTGACATCATGGCCCCGCTGCGACTCAGCACTTCTCTTCTAACAGTGACTCCATGAAATGCTTTCCAAAGAAAAAGTTAAAAGACAGAAAAAGCAATAAAAATAAAATAATAAAAATGCTTATAATCCCAAATGAAACTTGTTTAACTTTTTCTTTTCTTTTAGACAATTATAACTGACTGCTGTCTCAGATTTATTCACAAGCTGAGTGTTATCTGCTAAGTTACTTGGGGACACACATTAGCTTTATGTTGCAGTCTCTATAATCTATTGGCCACATGTTAAGTCTTTGAACGAGTAACAAACTCAAATGTTATGGTATGCGTCTCCTGAGATTTAGCAGTTCTCTGCTCTTGGGAAGAAGTCCTTGCGCACATGTTCACAGAAACACATGTGATCAAGTAAATCACAAGGTTGAACAGAATCCATCCTGAGCTCATCTTAAACAAATGCATAAATAAACAGATATCTCTTTTATAGTTTGGATCAGTGGTTTCTTCTCTTTCTTCATTGTGTAATGCAGATTTTAGACATACAGTATCAAGAGGAAAAGTCACTCTCTCCATTGTCCCTGAAAAGTTTAAATGCCTCATTTCTAGCCCAGGCTTTGCTTCCCCGTTTGTTTGTGGCCATGGACTTAAATGAAGACATTAAAAATGTCTATTTTTTAAACTATGCAGTTCATCCAAATGGTCTGTTTATGCCTGTTCCATGTATCATTTAGCAGTGTGATAAGTTTTATTGACCTAATTACATTTAATGATTGAAAATATTTGTTGAATTTCTTTTTGCCTGCATAACCATCAAAGAACCCATAATTTGTCATCACTGATGCTTTGAAGGGATACCGTTTTGGCCATTAGGGTGCTAAACCTCTAACTTACCACAGGCCACATGACTCTGTGGCATAATTAAACAGTCTGTCTCTTTCTAAACCTCCTTGGACACCATTTTCACCTTCTTACTTTGTTCAGCCATGACAAAGTCTAGATCAATGAGGAAGGAAAATTTGCACAAAGCAGAGATTTCTCTGTTTATAGAGCAGGAGCCGTAAAGCAAAGCGCTCAGGTCACATGATCCCATGAGCGACGGATCCGCTCCTGCAAATTTACAATGTCTTGTCTCTGAAGAGGGCAGCCCCCAAAGTGCTGACATATACACTATACACTGTATACTGACCCCAGAAATCATCCATAATTATTCATATACAAGGCTGATATCTGGGTCAAATGTTACAGGGTATCACTTTAAGTCATGTTCATGCCACTTTAACAACCTTCCCCCTTGTCCTCTGAATATTATCACTGTGTACCAGGTGTGTCAGAGTCTGTGTGTGTGTGATAGTACAAACAGTGTAAATAAAGAAGTATAATATAAAACAGACTGCAACAAACAAAAATGACAGTAAACATCCTTAGACACGGTCCAATGAGGCATTTTTTGGTGTAATTATACTCTCATACCATATATCAAGCTTTCGTCACTTTGCATTTTTAGACTCATGCCTTCAAATCATTCCTCTTGATATGTGTTAGTTGAGCATTTTAAATCGCCATCTGTAACAGTAATTTGGATAAATATCTCCATCAGGATGTTTAACTTTGTGTGATGAATGGATCTCTCTGTTTAAACACACTACAGTTCACAGAAGTCTCGGCTTAAAAAATGCACATATGCAATGTTGAAGTTGTGCACGCTCTTACAGTAACTGAAACCAGAAAGTAAACGGAAGGAGAACTTTAGTTCTGCTGGCAAAAGATTACAAGGTGATTGTTAGGATGTGACGAACTTTTCGCCATTGTCTGAAGACGAGCGAGTTAATGTAGAGCAAGTCATGCAGAACAATCACACCGCATGATGTGAAATATCGTTTGAAAATATTATTTCCCCTCTGTGATGTTTAATTGTTCCTCAGCTGATTCCCTTTTCCACTTTTGTTCCCACCACTAATTAGGAATGGAATTCCACTGCTGATGGCTTCAGTGCAGGATCAGAACACACCCAGCCATTATAAAAAACCCAGGGACCCATAATGTGGTGTGGACTTGGCCACTAAAAACTAAGGGGTGGAGAGTCAGGAGGGGAGGGTGGGACTGCTGACTGCTTCTCTTGGTTCTCATTTTTTGGTTGTGGCTCTTCTTGCCGTGTGCCTTTCTTAAGAGGTTTTCTCTCTCCCCATTTTCAAATTGTTTTCTGGTTGTTTCCTCTGCTCTTTTTTTGTCTCATGGTCTGTGTTTTCTCTTGACCTCTTGTCTCACCTTCTTTTCTTAACCCCCCATTCCCACTTGTATTCTTCCTCCTTCCCCTCTCTTCATCAACAATAAGACCCAATATGAACTTTTGACAGGAGTTGGGATCTTTGTTTTATTGCCAGTGTTTCTGTGAATGCCCTCATAAATCTAATGCTGTAATGCCTTTGAAACGCCTTCCAGTCCTTGCAACCATACACACAGACACACACACAAAGCACCCCCCCCACACCTCACCCCACATACACACACAAACTTTTTCTCACTTTTCTTCACTTAAATCCAAACACATGGACAATCGTACACACAGACGTGTGAATGAAGGCTTTGAGGTTGTTTGTGTTCACATCAGATACAGCAGCCCCAATGTTTGTTTGCAATTTCCACTGGCTCCAGTCCACTCCACCAAACCCATGGGAATTTGTGGATCAGCATCTTCTCAAAAAAAAAAAAAAAAAGAAAGAAAGAAAGAAAAAAAAACCTTCTGGGTGTCAGAGTGTAAAGCTGAGCTCAGAGAGAGTGCAGTGAGAGCAGTGATGCTGTTATTTTATGTGGGATTTCTCATGCATTCTGTTCACTGTAGTTTATGGTGGAGTTTGATGGGGAAGTAGGGGAACAGGACAAGTGGCAATATAATTTAAGAGGCTGTCGGACGCAAAATAACCATATCACATAAATGTTTTAATGCCGTGCATTTTGTGTTTTTTCTTTCCATGCATTTAATCAACCGAAATTCTAAAATAAAACTGAAATAAGCATGCCATATGTTGCTGTTAGCAAATGTTGGGTTTAGCACACTGCATTCCTTCTGGCCATGAGAGAGTGTAGAGAATATTTTCTGCAGGGTTATTTGTAATCAGCATGTGACTCTTTTGCTTGCTGCAATGTGCAATGTACCTGAATGTGTAGTAAAGATCTAATTTAGTAGTTGTTTTTTTTTCCATTTGCATGCACAGCAGATAATCTCACCACACTCTTGGCAGAGTGTCATGCATTTTGCCCGGAAACAGCAGCAGTGTGAAAACAACATTTTAGTAAAAACAGGTGGAGTTTTTAGTATCTGTGTCATCACTCAGTCTGCTCATGCACACACCACAGAACCACACCAACACCTACAGTAGGGAAACGCTACATGACACAAGTGTGACCTAAAAGGGAGCATTATTGCTGCCTCCGACTATACATAAATAAAACATATACAATTCTGCAAAGGTACAGCGACCTTTTGTCATTTAAGGTGCACACAACATTTATCACAGGGGAAGACTTTCATAATAAAGTTTTGGTAAAAGCAGCCTGTTCAAAGGAGGTGGAAAACTGTCCTGAGGTACAGTACATGTCATTTATAACCTGGGAGCAGAAATCTGAAGCTGTGCGTGTAATCAGAGAGTAATGCATTTATGTAAACACAGTTGCTGCTTCTGTCAGGTGTGGCTGAGTAAGTTTCAGCGAGGAGCATAACCAGGTTTAGACAGTACTGTCAGGGTAAGCGTTGGATTTCTTTCTTTACTGTCTCACGGACTCCTATGTATACAATACTCCTCTGTCTGTGCACTTCTGTTCCCACATCGCTTTCTTCACCTCCCGCTCACTTTTTTTCTGTTAATGTCCTTCTCCATCTCTCTCCGATTGTGTGTTCTCACAGCTGATTGCATAAATAATGTAAAGCATGTAAATCCTCAGCAGCTGTTTGCCACTCGCCCTACTTGTTCCTCTGTGGTGTCTCTCTGGCAGGTTGACATGGGAGGACTTTTCTCAACCTTGTTACCCCTCCTCTTCTTGTTCCCCTGCCTGAGGTTAAGCCCTTTTTCTCTTTCTGTCTTCTCTTTCTCTCTAATTACACTATTCTCAGTTCCAGCTCTGTGTCTTCCCATGGGTTTGTATGTCCTTATGTAAGGACTAACAGAGTGGCTTTTTCTTTTATCTTGTAATGTTGTGAATTTTAAACTCACAATAATCAGTATCTGTTCTTCAATTTTCCCATCTTTATAATCAAGTTGCTTATATGTGCGGCTGGATCACAGCTGCTTGTTTTTACGTCTTTCATTTCATGCTTTGAATTATGAAAAATGGGTGAGAAATTCAAATTGTGCTAACAATATCAGTTTTCCTCTTTTTTCCTGAACCATCTCCCTGGGTAAAACTCTAAGCATGTTTTGTGAAAGTACACATGAGGCAATTACATATTGAAAAGAAGAACAAATGACTGGTTCCTCACAAGAAAATCTATCAAAAGGCCCTCACAAGGCAACGAAGTAAGAAGAGGAGGGAATAAGCATTACCTTTGGCTTTGTTAAACAATTTCCTTTTTCTTTATTCAGTTTTCATTGTTCAAAGGCCAGGCTGATTTCCTCAATATTACTTCTAATCTGACTTCAAAGGGTTTCAGTCATGTTAAGACACTTTTTAATTGTGATATGGAATATGCTGTCATGCTCCTCCTGTATTCTTCTGGTCAGAACCCATAAATACCGAGGCCTTTTTTTTCCTCCATTGGCAATTAAAATTAGAATTGGTCACATTTTTCACTGTCAGCCATTTTCTTTGCACACAACGACAGGCATGGGCCACACACACAGACACAAGCTGAGACAAATTCTGCACGCAGAAGCATATACATGGCGTCTTCCTTCAGGTTAACTACAATAATACAACCTGTCTTTTGGACATTATAAAACTTCTGCAAAACTAAAACCGCTTGAAGACTGCTTGTCTGGCAGAGCTGATGATTCACCACAGGCTTTCCTGTTGTTCCTGTGACACATGAGATGCAGGCTGCACCTTTTCATCCAAAGATAACATGATTCTTCAGTGAATCACTTGCACTACAGCACTTTTGATACATAAGATTCTCCAGGCTTGGACTCATGCACAGTATTTTGAAGCAGTAGAGCAGAAAGATGTCTCTCTGTATAGGCAAGCATTTTTTTCAGTAATAGAAAATGCTTTAATGCTTTATTAACATAAATGCTTTTTTTTTAAAGTCTAAAAATGAGGAAGATGAAAAACAAGACGAAGATGTGTGTTCTATTAGATCAAGTCACATGATGAGTTTAATCTGGGTTTACAGTATAGGGTAATTTCACACCTTGGAACAAATCAGAAGCCATTGTATTCACACAATGAGAAATTTCATAGGTGACTGGATTCAGGGTGAGAAGTCCAGGGATGGAACTGTGATCATATATCCTATAGTGAGACTCTGTCTATCATCTCACGTACAGTCAGTCATAGTCATCAAGTTGTGTTTGTCAGGACAATGGAGACTAATATGTATCCCTTCAATAAAGTTTCCCTCAGTTTTGCAAGAAAACTTATTTGTGCACTGATACAGTAAAAAAGGCAGAAATTGTCAAATGGCAATTAAAAAAAGGAAAAAAAAAAGAAGAAAGTAAGGAGAAAGAAACACATATTTGTATGTATATATTCAAAACCAACAATGTAATTTAGTTTCCCTCAGTTTTAAAAGGAAAAACATTTTTTAGACGGCATGTTGCACTGACTGGGAAATTTTTCCTTGTGTGGCAACCATTGCTCGACACCTCCTGCTGCCTTCTTAGAAGCATAGAAGTTACATTTGTAGCAGTGTAACTTAATGCAGTATGCAAGCATGATTATATTTGGCATCAAAAATTCTGTCTATCCAATTTCTGCAGGTTTTCTGAGGTTGGGTTGTGGGGACAGCAGCAGAAGCCCAATCAGCCCTCTCCCTGGCTACTTCTGCCAGCTCGTCTAGGAGATTGTTAGACATTCCCATAATAGTCCCTTCAGGGTGTCTTCAGTGATCCCAGGGGCCTCCCCCTTGAGGGATGTACTTGGAACACCTCACCAGTATGGGGTCCAGGAGGCATCCCTGCCAGATGCCAAAGCCACTTCTTCTGGCTGCTTTCAGTGCAGAGGAGCATCAGCTATACTTTGAGCCCCTCCGAGATGACTCAGCTCAACCACCGTAGATCAACCGCTAAATTGCGAGCTTCACTGAATCAGCTGCTTCTTCACTATGACAGAGTGGTGCAGGGTCTTCACTATGACAGAGTGGTGCGGGGTCTGCATCACTGTGGACGCTCAGCCTGTCATTCTCTCGCTCCATTCTTCTGACAACAAGACCTCAAATACTAAAAATACTCCACATAGGGCAGGATCTCATTCCTGATCCAGAGAAGACACTCTTCACTAATCCGGCTGTATACCATAGTCTCAGATTTAGAGTAAATAGAGGCATTTCATATATTCGGAGACTTGGAAAAAAAAGTCATTGTATTGAGGATGCTTACCAGCTATATGTGAAATGTTAAAATGCAGAATTAGGTATGTGACAGGAATTTAATTACTGAGCCCAGGAAGTTGCTATTTTACAGTAAAACTGTAATGTTTGGGGCCACTATACATCCATGTGAGACTGCATTGATATATCAGTGCTCTTTGCATTAGTCAAAGTGGGTCAAGATAATCCCTCAGCAGAGCAAAACTTCTCTTTCACCTTTTAGCCCAGAACAAAACCTGTCAGAAAGCAATTCTGGGAGAAAGCAATCCATCAAGCAATTGTTGAACAAGCTAAACAAAACTGCAGATGTACAGCTGTGAACTCATGATCCCCTCACTGAGAAAACCAGCCTGTTTCACGACATGTTTCACACTGACAGCTGCTAATAGTTGAGGTGTCACCTTTATTGACATGCCATTGACAAATAATAGGCAACAGGCACGTGAGCCATGAACTGCTCACTTGGCTGTTCGATGTGGATGAAATGAATCTCCTGGAACTTGGAGACCAGGAGAAACAAAAGCAGTACTTTGGAAAACAGGTGCAGGTGCAGTGACAGGTGAAAAAAAGGCCCATTTGTGCCGTGCAGTCGGACCGGCAGCTCTGTGCTTCACTGCAGTTGTTTTCACAGTTCATAGCATAAACTCACTGCAGTCAGTCAGGATTATTGAAATGTTGCATCTTATTCAGACTGAGTTTCTCACTGAGACTTCTTGGACAGGGATTTGTTTCGAAGTTCAGAGAATAAACTATTAGTGACGCTGACTGGATACTTGACTCCAGTTTGTTCGACCTCCCATCGGGTCAGTGCAGTGTGCTTTTGCAGTGTGTGCTGTGTTTCAGCTGACATGTCTGCGTTTGTTTAGCGCTCTGTTCTAAGCATACACATGCACAGCTTTGCGTGTTTTGATGTGCGTTCATGTCTGTGCTTGTGTTTTGCAAAACTGGCCCACATGTGTGTCTGCCCCTATGTTCCTGGCTGACCCGATTGTGAGTCTGCAGTTTGTATCCTCGTACACTGAATAAGGGCTGTGAATCTTGCCTGAGTGTTTGGTTTTTCTATTTTTTTCCCCTCTGGTTGTTGTGCAGCACGGCCTCATTACCCAGGTGTTTACCCCTAACCACAGGAAGCCCAAGTCGGTGACGACTGTCTGCCGGCAAACATTGCCTAAGGGAATGAAAGACGGGCAGGGAGAAAGAGGGAGGGAGAGGCAATGGAATCATAGAAAAAAACTTACCATCTATCCAACTACACTGCCTCACAGAAGTTTAGTCTTCCTTAAAATTACTCTCATTGTGAATACTTAAGTTGAAAGGTCAAATGATCTACAAACTTCATAAAGTTAAAGTTTTAGGAGGGCAAGCCAGTTTAGTTTGTTATCCTTTTATGGTTTAAGTAAAACAAAAAAAATACAGTATCTATCTATCTATCTATCTATCTATCTATCTATCTATCTATCTATCTATCTATCTATCTATCTATCTATC
>JBBDHI010000006.1:18403020-18418037 GCA_037177115.1 Craterocephalus stercusmuscarum
TCCAAAGTGTCAATCAGCACGGGGGTGAGTAAACAAATGAAGGCACATCATTCTGAGGGCGGAGTATTCCTTTAATGTTTTCCACTGTCCAATATTGAAAACACTGCTAACAGGAAGTGCAAAGCAAAGTGGAAATGCCTCAGTTGAAAAAGTGGAAAGGATTGAATAAGGTGAACATAGATTACAGATTTCCATACACTGTAAAATTAAATTGAAGATATTGGAATTTCAAGTATCCATTGCACAGAAAGAAAAGTGCTTGAGACTATCGGACTTAATTCAATCTGAAAATACAAATTTGGCACACATGTCAGGGAAGTATGGTATTTACGAATTATTATCTTTTTACCTCACCATCAATGTGCACCATCATGAGAGTAATGCAGTCAGACTCAAACACACTGCAAGTTAGAAAATGTTTAGCTATAATTCAGGCAACGTAATGCTGACATAACATTTGACCCCGCTGACTTTTGGGTAAATTGTAGCTGGAGAATTTCTGTATCACATCTTTATGTCACTGCGTACGCACATTTACACCGAGATCATCCATGCCGTTGTGTAGCCCATGACCTCTAGTGGGTTGTAAACCAGAATGGAGGGGCCTCCAGTAATACGCTGGAGTGGAAGCTCCAGGCACGAGAGAAATTTTTGGGAAAGCCATGATGCCACTAAAGATTTAATGTTTGTTTTGGATTTTTGTTGCCATTATGCCACAAAACAAAGTCAAGCACCAGGTTGATATGAAATTCTGTTTTTTCTTCCACAACCCTGACAAACCTCAAAGTCCAGGGGAATCAATTTCATTGAGCAGGGAATTCTGAAAATGTTTGCACCTTTGGTTTGGTTTGCTTTCACATTGCACTGTACTCATGCGGACCAAACCATCTCGACCAGTTACAACAGCTGCTCGCTAGGGGGCTATATTTCTCAAAACGACCACTGACCAGAAGAAAATTTGGTTCATTGATTGGCCAGAACGTAAGCCAGCTCGTTCTCAGTAAGTAAACAATGAAGCAACGATAAAACTTATTTGCGCTTGGGATTTCTGATTTCACATCCTACATCACTTCATCTCTTTGGTCGACCGGATGATCTACTTGCTTTCACATTGTCAGCTCACCCTACCACAGTTCACTTGCAAGCACACAAAGACCCCTGGTTTTCCAACAGAGCAGAATTTGCTTTTTTGGTCCAAACGAGTCTGAATGCATATTCACACTGCTCTTAATGGTCCAGATTATCTGGGAAAGTGTCAGTGTACCTTAAAACGTTTAAGTTTCATTTTTCTTTGTTACTCTTTTTTCACACTTTTCATGTTTTTATTGTTATTCTTTTTTAACCAAAAGTATCACACAAAAGTATCACACATCACTTTTTGAGAAGTACCTGGGATTTTTTTCTGAAGAATGCTGATGAATGTAGCAGCATAGAAGGTGACAATCAGCACTTCGGTGGGATAATTGCTTAATGATACATTAACTGGAGCACAAGTACAAATGTTAATAGCACGTGTCTCTTGTGTGTCAACAGCTTAGATTGTGGATCTGTCAAACCAGAACTGTAATTGTCAACAAGAGATAGTCTTTGTGTGACATCTACTTTAACACGGGAATCAGCTAATAAGAAACAAACACTAAAAGGGCCCTATTATGCTGTTTCAACTTTTCTGAACTTTTTCTAGTGTTACAGTGTCGTATCCGCAGACAAGTGAGTGGCATTGTTTATCACATAATTGTATGTTAGTGTCCCATTGTGTCTCTACATTCCGTTTCTATGGCACTGAAAACAATCAGCTCCAGAGGGAGAACTCAGTCACTGGCAAAATTCTTCTAATTGTACACACTCATGAGAGGAATTGCACACCCACCTTCGCTGCACAGTAAGGCAGAAGGAGGGTCTAGGCAGGGATTGATCCCACAACCTCCCAGGTGAAAGCCATGTGTGCTGACCAGTCAGCCAAAGGATATCCCTGAGGCCAAGTAGCCAAAGCGCATGATCAGTCAGACGCATAGTGACAGGACCCTCACTGTCACATAAGGGAAAGTTACACTCGTTCACATTCCAGATGGAAACAACTGCTATAAAGTAATGGATGGAGTTTGATTTTTGGGAGTTTCCACAGAGTTGTGCCAACATTTGTCCTGTCAGACACCGGCATTTCACTGCGGACTGCTGAATGAATAAGGGCCGGTACGACAGGGAATTTGCAACCAGGATTTTATTGAGAGGAGTTTCTGTTCCTACAATCAAGGACTGCTTTCCGATCCTGAGCAACAAGCTTTGAGTAAAACCGTTGTTGGCTGTTTTGTTTCAGTATGTTAGTGTCTGAGCAACAGTCAAAAGTAACAAAAATGGTGTGAGCAAATAGTATCATTAGCTCATCTATTTCTTAGCAGCAGACATTTTCCAGCTCTTTCTGCATTGTGCTGCATTGCCGGGGCATGTACAAATAGTAAGTAAAAGACAGCAAATAGCCTTATATCGGACTATAGCTGGTAAGCAGAATGTTTACCGCATGGATACAATGTGCTGCATTCATTGCTGCGGTTGCTGAGATCACTCTCATTTCAGGTGTGATTGGGGCTTGAACATGTAGGATGATTTGTGTGTTGTTTACGAGTTCTGATGGTATTTCTGTGACGGCAAAAAAAGCTGCTGTGCGCGCTCCCAATAACTACTCCCGGCAGCTGACCAATCAGAAGCAGCCTATAACAAGGGAGAGGCGGAGCTTAATGCAGAAGCATCTCATTCTACTTGTTTGTGGTAGAGGCTGATCTGAGGGTCTATGGAAAGCATCGATCTAAAATAAATAAATGGATTGTGAAAAATAGATCAATTACTGGCCTTGTGGACTCCTATACAGTAAAATTATAATTTAGTCTGAAATTAGCATAACAGGCCCCCTTTAAATGTTTTCATGACTGACCTAAAATTGTGTCCACAAATCCCTGCTTTTTTTCTTAAAGAAAGAGGGAAGAAATGGGAAAATGAGCTTTAATACAGCAGGTGGAGCCTGCAGAGACTTTCAAAAATTCAGTGGTAAAGTTTGGAGACAGATTCTGCACAGACACAATCAGACATTTATTTGCTGAGTAGGTAAGGGCTAAAAGCCCATGGTGACTTTTGAACTGCAGCTTTTGCTTTTTCAAAGCTTCTCAATGCTGTGAAAAGTGTTGGTGCATGTCTATGTTTGTCTTTCAGAGAGAAAAAGAAAGTGCAGATGAATATATCTTAGTCATGTGCTGTTTTGTTTTGTTTCCCCCCTTTTTTAATGCTCTCCTGCTGGAGTCTCTGGAGCAAGAGGCTGAGGTGAAACAAACCAGGAAGACAAGTGATTGACTTAACATGCAAGAGTTTCTCGCAGTCAGACTAAAAACTGGAGGCATGGAGCTGAGTCAGTCTATATAGTGAAATGGCTTGAGCTAATATTGGCTCATCTGATAGAGAGGAAGTGCAGACTGACAATGTTCATTAAAATATACATTCTATATATTACAGATTCTACACCGTCACTCAGCTAACATCAGGATTAGATAAGGTTTGTCTAACAAGAAAAAAAAAATTATTTTGTTGTTTAGCTTCACATTTTCAACTATTGTATTAGCTACTTTTCAGATGCTGCCACTTTTCTTCAGGTAAGAGCTGCTACTGTTTCCCAAATCTCCTATGTATTAGTCGGTCTTTATCTCTTGCCAGTGGGTCCACCTCTGTAACTCAATTCAATAACAGAGAACCTTGCCATTAGATGAGACTATAAGTTATATCTGGAGAAATTACTGAGTATCACTGCTGCTTTTCAGGGAAAAAGCAATAATGACAGAAACGCAGGGAGTAAACAATGAAAGCAGATTGCCATGAAGGAAAATGAAAGCCTCTGGAGTCTGTGTAAAACAGCAGGGGATAGTTGAAGGTAAAGTTGTATATCTGCCCCATAAGCCTGGTTACTCCATAATGAACACTTCACTGTACACCGACTCAAGCAAGAAGTCTGTTCTCTCATCCTGAAACCCAGGTTTAAGGTATTTGTCTCACATGGAAGCCCTTTACCTGCACATCACTGCACTTCCCTACAAATGATAAAAAAAAGAAAAAGATAAAAAAAAAGAAAAAGTCTATAGTTAATAACAAACAAATGGAAAAAATGTAGAACATTTGCATTTAGCTGCAACTTTTAATCTGTATGTTTTTGTTGGATTGACTTACCTTAAATCAATATAAATATGAGCTGATAATGTAAGAAGCAAAGCTCAAGCTGTGGAATTAAGTTTTGGAATTCAAGGTTGAAATTAGCACAAGTGAAGCATCGAGACGGATAGAGCAGCAATACTTGTTAATCCTTAAATCCTTAAAACCTCAAGAAGGAAAAATATGGTTTAACGAGGGCCATATTATTTTAACAAGCTTTCAGTTTGGGTGGGGATACTGGCATTTATGCTACAGTACATCTACTGCATATGGTATCTCTCCATTTCCTGCATCCTAAATCTAATTTGTTCACTGTTTTCTCCTCTTCTATTCCTTTCTCTCTCACTCTGTAAATCAATTTTGGGCTTGAGGCTGCTGTGCCTTGCAGGCATTTCTCTCTTTGATAGCGTTCCCACCACATCTCTGTATGTGTGTGCGATAGCACCAACTGCTGAACAGGGGAGTCAAGCCAGATTTCCAAACTTCTTAGTAGGATTTTGGTTTATACCCTGCATTATTGTAGTCAGAATGTCAGCTAAAAGACACTCGCAAACTGTATATCTCTGTGTGAAAAGGGCCTTAAATAATCACAATAAAAGTAGGAATTTTGTTCTTGCACAAACACATGTGTATTCTTGTTATTAAAGAGACAGACAGACGAGGAGAAAGCAAAGCTTTGAAGGTAGTTGTACCTAAAGGCAATGTCCTTCAAAGAGTTTGATGCTCAAAGAATTTTGATGAAAAAGTGTTTACAGACAGGCAGGGAATATTATGCATAAACATGAGGGATGATGAGCTGATTCCCATTTTTCGCAAGCATGCACACACATATATACACACATTACCTTTCCCATGTGGCTTTGTTAATGGAGGCAGGTTGGTATGAGCCCAAGCTAGCATCATCTGTAGAGACAATTAAAAGTAAAGATAGAGAATAAATAAAATGACAATTGAATCTTTTTTTCCACTCCTTTTTATCCTTTATAAAACAAAGTTGAGAGGAAACCTTGTATCACACTATCAACAAATGTAATTTTTTCTTGACATAATGGCTCATGCGCATACACACTATTTAGTTGCACAATGTAAAGTGGAATCTCTTTACTAGCGAATAAATTAGCGCTATGGATTTATTCCTCCTATTCCACCTAATATTTACCTTTCTCTCTTCCAAGCAGCTGTTTTACTACAAAGTATTCCATCATATACCCTTTTTTGAGAGCAACTACTGTTTGTCCATCTGACTAGAGCATTATTTACTGAGGTCAAAAGTCTCACACAGTTGCCACTCAAGTCCACTTCTTCAAAAACAAATGGTTCCACCAGCATGTGTGTGCTGGGGAAATCTGCTGCAGATACATCCCTCAAAGCCTCACGCTAAACCTTCTGAGCTATTCTAAACTACAACTGTAAACAAATGCATGGAAAGCTCTATAATGAATGACTGGAATGCAGCATGTAAGCTGCCAAGGCCACCTGTCTTGAAAGAGACCTGAGATTTGAACTCACATTATTGACTCCAGTCAGGACCTCACATTGGGTTGTGCTCGCTCTCTGTCTGCGGCCCATCTCATGTGGAATAGCTCCACCTGTTGACTGATGGCTGCATGGCTGGTATATTGGTTGCTGACAGACTTTATGATGCAGCCATAGTGCAGTAGAATATGTGGCAAAGTCAACATGGATCAGTTTGCATTTGACCGATGAACTCTTGTCCTTACAAGGAGCAACATGAGTGTCTGTCCTGAGTGGGCTCTGAGCCAAATCTGATCCGAGTCATAAATATAATCACAATAGCCTGGAACCAGCTTAGAAAAATCCGATATCACGCAACTCTGTCTATAAGTATTTGACAGGTGCATTATTTCCCTAAAACATGTTTGTTTTTTGCTGATAGCAGCTGAAACTTCATGGCACACTAATCTTTGCCCACAATTATACCCAACATATTTGATTTGAAGATCAGGTTTTCCTCACTTTGAATAAGTTCTGGAGGTGAAGTTTTAATAAAACTATTAATAGTCAATAGTCAGTAAATCGTACTGTGAGATTATTATATTCAGAAACTGTGTAGAGAAAAAGACAGAAATGTTTTTGATTATAGATTAGCAGAGGGAACCACAATACAAAATGAGCAAACAGATCAAAACTCTGCATTCCCGGTGTAATGATATGTTCTGTGATTGTATTCCCGTTGACAGCTGTTTTCTCTGAAGGTACGTGTCTAAGATAGTAAGACCGTTTAATGCTGCCAGAAAGAGGAGAGATCTGTGCGTTTCTGATGACTCTCTACTGAGATTATGAAACATGAGCTGAAAAGTTGTAATATTGAGTCAAGCCATGACATCATGACATGCAGCAGGGACTGCTGTCAGATTCTCTGTCATGATGTTTTAAGTCAGTGAGCCCTGGTGGGTAGAGCGGGGGATTTAACAAGACTCACTGAACATAATGAGCTGATATATCTCTGTAGATATGATATTTTCCTCAGATTATTCCATAACTGAAGCCTGAAAAGCTAAGAAAGATAGGTAGCAGAACTTAAAATTTATGTCACATTTCTACAATCTAATGAGATGTTCATTAAAAACCTTTCTATTATAATCTGTCCAGGCTAGTTCTCATAATATCACCAATACACCGTTACATATTCCAGAAGCCTGCTAAAGCAGTGACCTGCCAACGTCGGAGAACCTGAAATCTTCCGTGTGTTATGAGCACAGTCTCATTAAATCTGATACTTTGTTAAAGTTAAATATGTCTCTCAGAAAATCCCTGCAGTCACTTGACCTCCAGAATCTGTGAGCTATTTTAATGCTTTAAGAAGTGGTAGGTAGGGTTCTGTTTAAATACATCTATATCTATCCATATAGATGTTTGGGGCAAAAGAAGTTAAAAATGCAGCTACTTAGGACAAAAGACAATTGATTTTTTTAAGAGATGCTCACATGACGTCACAACAAGACAATGACAATCTTGCAAATATCAGGAGCACTTATCGACTCAGAGGAGCACTCTGAGGATGATTGTGAAGTCATGTGCAAAGAGATGCATCTACATGGTCCTTGTCTGAGGAAGCTGAACTATTCTAAGCTGACAGCACCCAAAAAGTCCCTTGAAACCTGTATGACCTTAAAGGTTCTTTGCTTAAATGGCCAAATAATCCCCTATATAGGGATCTTTGAATTACCAGCTCTACATGTACATCTAAACAGTTAATCAGAAGTCTACATTAACACTATAAAGTGTTATTCAAAATTCAAGTCTTAGAGGAGAGGACAGGAGGGGGGACAGATTTGTGATGTTCTTTAAATGTTGTCCAGACACTAGAGAGTAACACACAACTTATACAGGTGATTGAGTCTATAGACTGCCAAAGGGAGGGCTTGGTTTGCAGTGTTGGCAGTAAGTCATATCAATTCCAATAAGCACTAGAATCCACCACAGCACTCCTTGTCACCGTGCCTGTCTATATCCTTTACAGACATAATTTCTGGATGCAGCAAAGAGGCAGAAGGTTTCCAGCAAAGTCAGCTTAGGGTTGCATCATTGCTTTTTTGCAGATAATTTCATCTAATAAATTTAATAGGGAACTTTAGCATTTACTGGGGATATTTTCCAAATATGATGCAGCTAGTGGTTGCACCTCCAATATTTCTCAGAGAGAAAGGATGGGTTAATCACTTAGCTGATATACATTCTAACCTATGTTCACAAGCTATAGGTAATGACCTAAAGAATGAAATCACAGACACAAGTATGGTAAATAAGCACCTCCACAGGGTGGCAGGTGAGGGATAAATTGAGAAGCTCAGTCACCTCACAGGGGCTCACACTAGAGTGGCTGATCCCTCATGCTAAGGGGAGCTTGTTGAGGTAGTTAGGGCTTGTTATGGGATGTCTTCCAGATGTCCCCAGGAAAGGTATTATGGGATTATTCCAACAGAAGGAGGGCTTTCGGCAGACCCTGGACTTATTGGACGGATTGCATCCTTTCATTGGTTCGGGAATGTCTCAGAGTCCCTCCAGAAAAAATTGGAGGAGGTGGCTACAGAGAGGGACATGTGGGGTTCTCTGTCAAAAGTACTGCACATACAGTGTAGATAAGCGGCAGAAAAATGGATGATGGATGAACAGACACATGGATGTTTTCATGTACTCATGCTCTTAATCTGCTTTTCCTCTAAATTCTGTTTGCCTTTTCTTTAGGCTTAGCCTTGTAAGAGTTAAGCAACATGGCTCCCTGGGTAATAGTGAGGCTTTTTTGTAGGTAAGCTAGCTTTATCTTTGATATCAAAAACTGGATGCATTTCCATACTTCATATGCCATAGTAAAAAGAAAAAAAAACTACTTTATCTGAATATTAAACACACTGTTGTTATAAACTAGGAGAGCCCAGTACATAGACTTAGCTAAAGACCATAGTACAAATGTGTCTGGCACCGGTTTGTTGTGTTTATTAAAGGCCCCTTCATACTCCATGAGAAGCGAGAACTTTGTTCTTGTTCTCAAGGGTCCGAGAACAAAATGACGTCATTTTGTTCTCGCCGGAAGTGATTGAGGACACTTCTTGACACATGGAGCTGGTCGAAATTTTTTTCTCGTGGGACATGTGAGGTGGGCGTACTGTAGATAGCTGGAGTTACTCATAGTAGTCGGATGGATCCAACAGACCAAGAAATTAACCTCAGATAGGCTTTTGTTCTTAAATGCAGCTTTTTTAAACGGATATTGCCTTAAACAAGGTCATCACTTGTTGTCTTATAATTTTCCCGTGAATTTGTGATTGCAGCAGATGGATACAGCAGAGAGATCTGCACTTGTGGGTGCACCGCATCTGACATGCATCTGGTGTGAATTTGCGTACGGCAGACATCGTGACATAATCATGGCACAACTGCAAAGCAGCACGCACGCGCCCGGTGTAAATGGGCCAAAACAAGCAGAACAAAGAATACAAAGGATGACAGTCTAGCAGAGAACAAAATATATATACACTGACGAACCAATAACAGAATGAGGAGCAAGTGAAGCAAATTAGCAAAGAAACCAGGTGTGTGGAGAACAGGAGGTTAACAAACTGTAAGACATAAAGACAAATTCTACAAAATGAATAAAAAAACATGATAAGGGCAAAAACTAAAAACAGACTTAAACAGAAACCCAAAAAGAATAAAATCAGAAACCCTTAAATAATTACACACAGATGTTTCCTGCTGCCAAATAGCTAAATGCTAACTTAAGTTATGTCTTACACCCTTTGCCAAACAGGTTTGCCCCTTCTGGGAGGGGTTTATAGTTTTAAAGAGCGAAAGAAAATGCCAAAGAAAATAGCTTTGATCCAGCCACCGTCACTCAAATAAAAAAGTTAGAAGACCAATTTCAGTGACATCTGTAACCTTGAGCACTTGTATATTGTTGTAAAATCTAATAACAGGTGCTAATGAAGTAAGGTAACCTCTAAGGTAAACCTTTATATTTCTAATGCATTACCTAAATGGTAAATGGACTGTACTTGTAGAGCGCTTTTCTAGTCATGTGACCACTCAAAGCTTTTTGACACTACATGTCTCATTCACCCATTCATACCCAGTCACACAGCACCTATATTGAACCATACTTGGTGCATTAGAAACTAACATTCACGCACATTCATACACCCGATAGGCACATCGGGAGGCAAGGTAGGGTTCAGTGTCTTGCCCAAGGACACTTCGACATGCACCCAAATGGACATGCACCCAAATGGAACCGCCGACCTCCTGTCTTAGTAGGCGACAGCTCTATCCACTGAGCCACAGCCGCCCAAAGTCATGATACCAGAATTATTTAGGTGTCTCTCTTGAACAAAGGAAAGTTTCGAAGATAGCACATGCCCTTATAAAGCATTTTTCTATGGTCTTAAAGGATATGTTTTTTTTCAACCAGGACCTATTTTGTAGCGGAAATTTTTAAACAGATTACAGGCACTGTAATGTGGCCCGGAGGTGACGTCATCGAAATCCTTACTCCAAGTTAATGGCTGTAAATAACGACGGATCACCACAAAAAGCAACTTCAAGCTGCTTTGAGCTCACATAGGGATCGGACCAGCGACACAACAACACATTGGTGAAATTAAGGAGTTTTGTGGCAGAAATTGCTGTATTGAGAGGCTGCGCGAGCTGCCCCATTGACTCCCATTATATTAGATGTACACTGATCGCGAGTGGATCTAAATATCTCCCGAAGGAGTTCGAGTTGCACCAAAACTGTCTGGGTGAGTAAATGATTGTGTTTCATGATAAAAAAAAAACTAGGTCCAGGTTGGAAAAAAAAACAACTTATCCTTTAAAGGCGCGGTTTTTCATGTTACATCTTCCCTTTACTAAGGCTCCTCTGCTTCAATTAAATCAAACACTAACAGCTCATTGTCAAAGTTTCAAAATGAACTTTTAGATAAAGCATTGTGTTTTAAAGTTATCTTGAAAACAGCAAGCAAAGATAACATTGGTTAAAGGTGCATGTGAGTCCATGTTAAAAAACAAAAACAAAAAAAAAACAAAAAGGAAAAAGTTTGACAGTAGCAAAAGAAAGGACATAAAAACTAATTATGTCAACAGAAGAAACACAAAGGCTGAAAATAAATAAAAAATAAAATGCTTTTCATGAATCTGTGGCCACAGCAACAAAAGCATGACCAGAAACAGGACCTCAGGAGGAGGATGAAAAAGCTTTTTTTTCCTTTTTTTCTGTGTTCAAACACATTTCTCCAACTTGTTTTTTCTAGTGTAATTAGTTCACTTAGTTTCTTGCCTGATTAAAAGAGAAGGGAAATCCCCAACCAAACTATGCTTCAGGTGTCAAACATTTTTAAAAGTTAACAACAGTAGATCAAAGTTGTTTGAGCCACAGGAAAACTCTTTATAATGTAGTTCCAAGCCTACAAGTCTCAACAAGACACTGCAGGATCAGAAACTATCAGCATCCCACAATAACTCATTCACATGTTCAGATCTTTCTGAATGCCTGTGTCCAGGCTCACTTACACCCACCCTTTCTTCTTTGCTTGCTTTTTATCTCCATATGACTAGACATATTCACAGCGCTATTAAGTTATCTTTTTTTTTCCTTTTGGGATTTGTCTGTAATCAGTAATCCAAGATTTATTTTTTTTCTATTAAAGTCAAGAATTTCCAAAACATGACAGAGGTTGTGAGAGATTTTATGTGAGCGGCAGTAAAGTTTTTTTCCTGAGGCATCTTTTATTGATGGTTATATTCAAACAGACTTTACACAGCTGGATTCTTTGAAGCTGCACTAAAAGTTAGAGCAGACTTAAAGCCAGTTGAAAATCATGTATTTTATCAGAGAAATTCATTCTGAATTATACTATCTTACACAAAATAAGAAAAACATGAATGACTGAGCAAGATCGCATGTCAAGAACGTCAACATTACAAACAACTGCTATGAGCTCATATGGACAACTGGAGGTCACACTCTTCTCACACACTTCCTCACAGCTTTGTGCTTTTTGGGCACTTTTGGTTGTCCATATGATGCTGCCCAAAGTCCAATGGGACGGAAAGGAATCTACAGCCAGCTTGGGACAATAATTTCTCTGTGCTTTTCAGATCTCTCCAAGCCTTCTGTGTGTAGATAGCAACACATTTTGAAGCGCATGTGTGCACACTGACATTCGTACACATACAGGTGATCCCTCTATGCCATAAAATCAGATACACAAGACCCATTGTGACCTGCGAAGGGGGTTAAAGCGCAGCAGGATTTTAGCTGTCAACCTGCCCCTAGTCTCTAATATGCACATGTGTAAGTGAACACATGGCTGACCTCCACCTTCACAACCTTTTTCACAGACATGCAGATGTTTCCTGAGACCAAACTAAATCCAAGGCAATAATGGCACCTTGTCATCACAGCCCTGTGCCTCAGCAGCTGGTCTTAATGATATAAGACACTCATCCTTGTATGACTGCAAAACACATGAAATCTGTTTTATCAATTAGGGAAGCTCCTATTCAGTCAAGTTTAGGTTTAATGTCGGGATGTTTAAAGAAAACAAAGCCGTGACATACCCCTCTCCAAATGAAACCCACATGCTACCTACCTTGGTGTTATTTTTTAAAACACAAGAGTGACTGCACACACAGTTGTGTGTCTGCATCACAGCCTATCAGCTTCCCGCATGATGACGGTGCCACCTAGAGGAGCATTTGCATGCCATTGATGAATGAACTTGCACAAATTACATCACATTTCCTACCATGCAATGCTGCTGGTATATGACATCGCTCTAACATTGGATATCCATGTGTACAGATGCATCACTGTTAAAGTTAAATAAAAATACACATTTTTGAGTGGTATCTACAATTACAGTTATTCTAATTTTGCATTTACAATCTTTATGCAGAATTTGTATTTTAAATAAAATGCTGTTACTAGATTCAGGCAAAGTCAGGTTCACAAATAGCACACTATTAAAACCTTAGTCTAATTTACTCAAAAACGGGTTAAAAACTTAGAGTGTCTATCTCTCCCAGCCCCTTATCAACATTTTATTCTCCTATTTCACTCTCTCAGTCTCTGGGCTACAGGGATATGATGACCCTCCTAGTGTGAAACAATGTGTGTTGCCACCAAATAGCACCTTTGGGGTGATAACCAAGTTGCTGTCATGTGTATGTGATGTATGAAGGGACATATTCATTTGTGTGTGCGCGTTATGTGTGTGTATCATGCCTCTCTTGGGGTACAAATACTGACGGCAGCTGTATATCAGACAATTCTCCCATGTGTGACTTCAAAGTTGCAGCATGCTCAGTTCATGCTATTTATGGTACCATTAGAGGAAGGGCACATGTTTATGCCAAGCTTTGTATAACAGATCCTGACATATACAGAGAGTAAATTTAAAAACATATATACTATTAATAGTTGTGATGTGAAAAATGATTAGAAATAGGGTGCTGCTAAGACTCCCTGATTTCTGAGAAACAAAAATAACATCGAAGTCCTTCATAGAACTCAAATCTAAAGTAAATGAAAATTGCATCAGCTTCTTGAACTTAACTCTTCCCTATTCTCCAGCTTTGCTTCTTAGTTTATATGAGAACTTTTGGATCAACTACAGAGAGGATGTGTGAACAAACGTAAAAATGAAGTAAACTGAACTGATTAAATTACAGGTCAGATGAAGAGAAGCAAACCATGAATAAACACAGAGCAGCATGCGCGACATTTCTACACACTACTTTCTCAAAACAGTAGAATGATACTTTGTCAAGGGTATATTTTGCTCCTTTCTGCAGCTTAAACTTTGTTTAAGAGTAGTCTGCTCCTACTTTAGGCTGTTGATCATTTCAGATCAGCCCATTAGAACAGATTCTTGCAGCCTGGTGTGTTTTTAATCAGGAGTGATACTGAGGTATTGCTGTAATGAGCTGCAAAGAAGCACATGTGCAAGCATATGTGCAGGGAGACGCACGTTCTGTTTCACAGTGCTTCGCGGAGCTAAACTGTACATCTTAAGCAATCAGTCAAAAGAAAAAGGTAGCGAAGAAGGAAACTGCGGCAAATAAACATATACAACAAGATTGGAAACACAGGAAAGAGCAGAGATGTAAATGTGTCATGAAGAAGGAATTATAAGTAGCACGTTTTCAAGGCCTCAAGAAATGGCAAATCTACACTTCTGTGTTGAAAAGTGATGAAGCAGAGAAAAGAAGGTGTAAGACTGTCAATCATGATGTTACCATCAAGATGATTTAGCCTTTTGCTTCTTATTGTACACACAGTAATTGTGTCAAACAGTATGTATGTTTTATGTGACACAAGATCTGAACATCCGAAATTTCAAGTTGGAGACTGTTTATATCTAAACCCTATATCTAAACTTAATATGTGGATTATGCTCAGTGCACACATGCACACATAACCAAAGTCAAAGAAGTTGAAAATCTTTCCCTGCTTGGAGCTTTGAGGATCTTTGTCAGATGTTAATTTTGTATGTCTTAACCGAGAACTCATACCATGTTGGTTATTGCAGCTACAATGTTACAAAAGGAATTTCACATAGTGCATGTCCATAGCATTCATGTGACAAAATAACCTGAAAGGAATCAGCTTGAACCAGTGTTTTTATCCTAAAAGTCATGAGAAATGCATTGCTCTACAGTAATTCCATCACCATGTTTATATCTGCACCCGAGGACAAAAACAACATGGAAATTGCTTTTAGATAAAACATTCTCATCCTCCCTCATTTAGGTCCTTCATTTCACTGCTTTGCAACTTGTCAGACTGATTTATATTTAATGGGATGTCCCATACTCTAAACCTCGGAATCCATGTTTTCTTTTCTCTTTACATTTGTGCTCATAGTGATACATTTTATATTTAGGATATGGATAGGGTAAAAAATTGTTTTTTAATTGCTGAGGAAGTGTGAGAAACTTTTAATATACACCTCAGAGAGACTCAACTCGTACATAAATCAAAGTATTTGGTTAATATCCTCAAAATGACCACAGAAAAGCTTCATGGTGCTTCTGAAATCAGTGCAAGAATAAATCTTGCACATGAACATTATCTAAGCAGCATTTAGGTTTTCTTGTGAACCCACTGGGGAATATGAATATATGAAATAATCTTACAAAAGATGGCATGCGTCAGCTGTTTAAGGTAACTTCTTCATTGAAAACAAATCACAGAAGCTGTTTACAATGGCGACTATAGCTTCTGTCTATGAACATTAGATCATGATTTTAGACTTAATCACCGTTTTTGATTGTGTTTGATTTTGTGTTTATTGTAATTTTTATGT
>JBBDHI010000006.1:18469231-18482129 GCA_037177115.1 Craterocephalus stercusmuscarum
GGAAGTTAATACATTATAATACATACATTTTTCTGCACTCCTGAACACTTGAAAAAGACAAAAACAGGTATTTAATTGCTTTAAAAAGTGGATTTTGCATATGTTCCCTTTAAAGGAGAAGTTTGGTCTTTTTCAACCTGGACCTATGTTGTAGCATGCTATACGATCATTTACTCACCCAGAAAGTTGGGGTGCAACTTGAACTCCTTTGGAAGATTTTTAGATCTACTCGCGATCAGCATACATCCATATACTGGGAGCGTTCAGGGCAAGTGCCGGCCAGCCTCTAAATAAGCATTATCTGCCACAAAACTCCTTCATTTTACCAATATGTTTTTAGCAAATGCTAGTCCGATCCCTCCGTGACATGGAAGCAGCTTGTACTTACATTGTTGTTGTTATTCCAGGCTTCTTTCAAACCTCTTGCGTACCTGCCACTGTGATGATGTCACTACCATGCGCCACGGCAAAAGGGCGAATTTACTCCGTACTGTAGGACGGTTGGCTACTTTCTACTTTTACAATTTAGAAAAACACAAACACAGACCATGTTGCAATTATCTTAGCGAGTTGCGGACCGTCCTAGAGTGCAGAGTAAATTCCCCCTTTTGCCATGGCGCATGGTAGTGACGTCATTGCGCAAGAGGCTTGAAAGAACCCCCGAAAAGACAACAACACAGGAAGTACAAGTTGGTTCCAGGACACAGAGGGATCGGAATAGCATTTTCTTACAACACATTGGTAAAACGAAGGAGGTTTGTGGCAGATAATGTCTTATTTAAAGGCCTACCTGCACTTGCCCTGAACGCTCCCATTACATGCATATATGCTGATCGCGAGTGGATGTAAATATCTTCTGAAGGAGTTCAAGTTGTGCAACAACTGTTTGGGTGAGTAAATGATCATATTTCATACTACAAATATAGGTCCAGGTTGAAAAATACCAAGCTTCTCCTTTAAGTTGATGGACCCTCTACAGCTCTCTTGTCTATGTGCTGGAGTGTGGTGGGCTGTCTTGTACAGTACTCTACACTTCACATATTACATAGCATTAGGTCCATCACTTGACACTTCTTTCAGCCACTGACAGGCGGATGGGGCACCAGGGGAAATCTCCCCTTTAACCATTAGTGCTTTGTGCACCTTCTCGTATTCAATCACTCCACAGACTGCACAACAGCAAAATGTATCTTTGAATGGTGCTTGAATGTGTAGCTATAATGTTGGTGGAAGGTTTTCTTTGTTTGAATGTATGATTTCATATTCCCTTATATTTGTATGCACTACCAGATTATTAACCTGTAGTTGTAACAGCTAGTTGCTTTATTTTTGCATGCACTATATATTTGTGTGGTGATCTCTGTCCAAGAGATTAGCTCATCTCATTGAATTTCACCTATAGTGACATCCATTATGTAGACAAGGATCTAAAAACAAAAGGAAGCATCCTATAGTCTAGCACAAGACGGGAGAATAGTCCCATTAACACATCCTATATGCTATTTTGCTTTCAGGCTTATACACAGAAGCAGCAAAGCACTCCATAAAGCACTCATAATGTACACAGCAAACATGTACTCATTTGGACACATGCTCAACCCATCAGAGCAAGGTCAAACATGGCAGCAGGCAGATGAAGAGCCACTTAGGAGACCTTTCCCGTCTTTATGTTCTTCTTTCCCTTTAATAGCTCCATACTCAGAGGGTGTATTGAAATGGTAAAGTCACAGTTGCTTGCAATGTAAGTCAGAAGAGAAAGTATGTGTAAAGTGTGGTAGAAAAGTAGTACATAAGTGTGTGAAACTACAACTAATCAGATGAATAATAGATAATTAATCATGTGTCAAAATAGTGTCCTGACCTGACTTCAATAGTTTGATGGAAGTACATCTAATCATATCTACTGTCTTCGATAAAGATAAAAATATGGAGACTGCACAAAGCAAAAATGAAATAAATACTATGCCACAGCAAACAATGTGTGAAATATGACATTACAGATTTCATTTGGTCCTTGAAACAAAAAAAAGAAAATTAGCGAATAAATAATTGCTTTAGCACAACATAAAATCCTAAAACAATCTTCCAATGTATTCAATGAACACAATGTCCAGACAGAGTAGTGCTGATAATGAATGCTTTATATCACCGGGGCTTAGACGAGGGATTGGATATTTTGTATGTGTTCAATATTGTTGATTTTGCTCTGTGGAGTGGGCCTATCACCTCTGAAAACACTAGAGACCTACTGCTTCACTGCAGATTATAAATATGCATGGGAATCAATACATATTTGGCAGTAGGGGAGAGAAAAATTGAGAAAAACACAGGAAGAGAACAGAGGCCCTGGAATACTCATCTTCATTTATTACGGTCATTTATTCTCTTTCTCTCTCTCCCCTCTGCTGCATGTGTGCACAAACTTCGCTGCCCACACACAAACAAAGACACACACACACTTACAGGATCAGGCAGGGATGCAACAAAAGAGAGAGAGTAAAAGAATATGTCCAGATCAGCAAATTATCCATTCTTTTCTCCGTGACTGTCCCAGTGGGGTTATACAGTGGGTAGTAGCAAGTGCACTCCTCTTATGATTTGCCAGGGTGCGTATTTGTCACTGCAGATCCACAAGGGACGCCAGGGAGCAATCTTAAACACAGGTTTATTCATCCATTGACTTATTCAAGACATCTGGGTAACGTCCACAATCCAGTTAAATTTATTAAGTTAGGAAAAATTCAAACCAAAAAAATGTGTTTATAAAAGTAATTAGAACATTAAATATAATGCTTTACATTCAGTATCTTCATATTTTCTGCATAGGGTTGTAATCAAAGGAAATTTTCAACTAAGGTCCAACTTTAGCTGTGGAGGTTGTGGTATGATTATGTTCTTCTATCCTGCATCCCAGGCTTGTACTTTCCAAATCATATTGACTGAAAACTTCCCATTAACACCATTGCAGGAGTTTTCACTTTTGAGGCAAAAATTGTATAACTTATTTTTCTTTCTAAGATACTGCAATTATTTGGGGAGGAAAAAGGATCCAATGAATTGTTGTTTTGCCTTACAAATATCACTGCAGCTTGATCTACATGTCAATATTAGGGGTAACATGGGTGTATGGTACTGTAAGAGTGGACACAGGCTGAGGAATTACAGTTTGTTACCTGGCTTCAGCTTGAAAAATTGCAGCAGTAGTCTTGACCCAAAAAGAAACATCTTAGCTTCTTATTCCTGTTTTATCACTTATAATAATGCCTCTACTTGTCTTGCTTCAGTACGTCCACACCATTCATTCAGGGTGCAATTTGTTGTATGTCCGTCCATCAAATGCCCCAACACAGACTCAAAGTGCACCCAAATGACCTCCATGCAACATTAACATTTGACAACAGGCAATATAAATTCACCTCTGTGATATTACAACTTATCTTTGTTTAGTAATTGGTGACACTGGCTGGTTGTATTATAGCCCAAGGGCTCATTTGATACTGTAATGATAGCAGGTTGTCAAATAGTCTGGATCATTGTCTGTCTTCTCCATCAGTCTTGTTTTAATAGCATGAAGAGCAGTCACTTTTTTCCTGGTGTGGTGAAAGGAATTTCACTCTGTCTGCATTTGGTAGTATGTGATATGGGATTATATCCAGTATGGGATATGATGTGTTTTGGATTCATGGTTTTATAATGTTGAGACAAAAACAAAACAAAACAACAAAGAAGAAGAAGAAAAAAAAGCAATGGAAATTTGAGTCCCAAAGGACAAATAGATAAAGGTAATAATATATATTTATTTATTTACCAGTGGGTTGCTTGGCGGATTGGAACGCAGGTGACCCGGGTTCGATCCCAGGATGCAGCAGCAACTAGGCTAGCCACCCTGGACCCCCGAGCAAAGTCCTTAACCACCATTGCTCCCCAGGCGCTGCAAAAGTAGCTGTCCACTGCTCTCTGTACATGTTCAAATTTGTTCATTGGTTCTGATTGTTCTCCAGAGATGGGTTAAGATGTTCAAATTTCCTGTTAGGGATTAATTAGTATATTAAAAACACATTAATTAGTTTAATTAGATTAATTGGTATATAAAAAAACAAAATTATATTACTGCTGCAAAATAAAATGTATGAGCATTAAATTAATCTAATTAACAGCATGTGAACTACAGTGGATAACTAAGATGTTTTATATTGAGGTTTAATGTAATCCAGAATCTCAAAGTCTTGCTTCTCATTGCTGAAAATACCTGTAAACATGTCCTCAGTTTATATATCTTCATTGAGAGCTCTGTTCTTTAGTGGACAGTGAAACAAAGTAAACTTTATTAACTTACACCTAAGGCACATGACCTCATGACTGGGATCTATATACACTACCAGTCAAAAGTTTGGGCAAACTTTCACGTTAAATCAAATGGGAAAATGTGTCCACATTTTTGATTGGTAGTGTGCTGTATATGACTCATTACGTATATGTCCTTTCTGGATGCATTTTAGTTCCAAATGAACCAAAGATGTATTCACTTTCTCCCTCTCCATCACTTCCCTCGCCTCTTTCATGCCTTCATTCTATTTCTTTTCAGTCTACTTCCTTCCTTTTTCACATCTTATTCTCTTTCAATTTCTGTCTCCCACCAATTACCTCTTTTTTCCATCTTTTTTTAGCAGGTTCTAATACATGGAGGCCATTGGATTTTATCATGTGCTCCATATAGTCAAACAGGTGGATCATTAATCTAAGCCCTTTGCAGCAGTATCTGTGTGTAATGATAACTGGATAACACATTGTTTCCTATGTGAGCAAAGCCATTCATGTTATCTACAATCACTCCTTAATAAATTACACCTGGAGATGTGTGCATTTTGTTTCTGTGTGCCTAACCATTGTGTTGACGGACTGCCCTGCTGGATAATGCAATTGGGCTCTCTAATTACCCCTTCAACTCTCTTGCAAACACTATACATATTGTTTGTCTCTATTCTTTTCTTTGAATCAGATTCCCTACGAGTTATATACATGTGAAAAAGGAAATGTGCTATATTAGTGATATATTTCAGTGATCTGACTGAACTTTTGTATCCAGCATTTCGTTTTTAAATATGTCGGTGCATTTCATTTATAACGCGTAATTGGATGCTAAGCTAAATACACCCCCATGTCACATTTTTCAATACATTTTTTGTGTTATCTCCAAAGAGTAGAGTTTAGACAAAATCATGTGTACACAATGTATTAACACATGTACTTAAAAAAATTGATTTTCCTTTATTCTAAAAAAAAATAATAAATAGAAAGAATGCTATCCACACTTCTCTTTAAAAAAATGCAAGACCCATTGGTGTGTTTGCATTATTGTTTTTTTCCCCAACTAATTATCTTGAAAGTCCTTTCATTATGGGATTTTCAATTGCTAACCAAACAGAACAGTCTACAACTAGCAAGTAATCTCTATGTAGGCCTACAGGTAGTTTTTTTCTTCTCAATGTGCTTGCCACTTACTTAAATACAAGACTAAAATTCTCTTGTTTCTTTAAAGCAACTATGACTTTATCAAAGTTGCCATCCCAAAACAGAAATGATATGACTTATCCAACAGGAATACTTGAATATAGAAGGAAATTCTGCAAGGTATTAATTCAGCTTTCTGTTTTGATTCCTCATGATAGAGGGAAGGAAACAGTCAATTAGCATTGCCAGTCAAGAGTTTGGACACGCTTTCCCAATTAATCAAATGTAAAAATGTGTATGTATAAATGTATATAAGATCCTGTTATTGAACGAAGGTCAGCAGTGCCACTCTGCTGTTACCCTGTCAATGGAGAGGAAAACAGTGCATACTCTAATTTTAGGGCTAAGAAACCATTGTGAACTCATTAGACAGTCCTGTCAAAAAAGCATATTGTTCTACATAGTGTCTTTGTGTATATTTTAGGGGTGTAACAAGATCTCGTGCCACAAGATCTCGCGACATCAAATGTAATGATATTTTGCTGGTATACAGACCGAGGGTATACAGACCAAGTTTGTGCACAAATTAATGAGGGTGTGTTCAGACCAAACGCGGCGTCAAAGATGCGCATAACGCCCGAAGCTGAACGCTGGGTCAATAAAATGTCAGATGCTGGATTTTCGGCGTCAAGACGCCTTGAACGTGCGTAAAAGACAAACGGTGTCCGTCGGCCATGAAGCTCGTCGGCTGAATTTGCCTTTGGTTTATTTACACAGTGGCGGATGCAGCAGAGAGTGAGGCACGGCTTCATGTGATCAATCAGAGAGCGGCATGGCTTTATCAATCAATAACTGGAGCATGTCTGCACCGTCTCTGAGTTCATCAGTTATTCAGAGATGTTCTGGAGCTGCTGATGAGCGGCTTCAAGCGCTGTTTCCTTCTCACCCCGGCCCAGACTGAGACCCTGCTGACCCGCATCGGTGCACCTTACAGGACACCACCTACACCGGGTGGGCGCAGCAATACATTACTCATTTGTTTACTATAGTTAACTGCACTTTATGGACATGCAGTTTAGCAGTTATGCACATTTGCCTTATAAAATAAATATTTAGATTTTATTTGTAGAAAGAGTTTAATTGTGAAACACATGCTGATGATGCTAGTTAAAGTTATAAAACATTTCTAGATGCACCTGCATTGTTTTTTTAATTAAGATGTAAGGTGTTTTTCAAGTCATATTTTGTCTCTTTTTTTTCAGAAAAAGTAATGTGAAAATCTCGTCTTGTCTCGTTCTCATGGATCCAATATTGTGTTTAGTGTATCGTCACACCTCTAGTATATTTGCTTTTCTGCAATTTGTGAATGCTTAAAAACTAATTCCACCATGCACATGACGACATTGAAATGATCCTTTCAGTTAGAGATGCACCTTAGAAAGGTGCCACATTTGCATTATGCTGTGCATAAATGTCATCACACAGAGCACAGCAAGATTACTACCCAAAAATTAAATTCTTAGAAGAGACATTGAGAAAGGCATAATATCAAGATATGGAGTACTAACTGTGATCTGAGCAGTTTGTGGAATACCCTATTTAACCTTGCACTTGTTACAAGGGATCATTTGTCCCAGGGTGCCTCACAAAAATGTTCTCATCAGCCCTGTCATCTAACAGCATCACTCCCCAGAAATAAATAAAAATTTAAACACCATCTGGAAAACTTTTGAAGTGACCTCAGTGGCTGTCTCGCTTTGTTTCTTTCATAGTGGAAAAGTCAAATAAAAGAGAAAAATTAAAGAAAGATACGTTTAATCTATCTCCCTCACTCCCTGCCATTGTTCAACAAATGTTTAAGTATGCCAAAAAACATGAAAATGGCATGGTTTATTTATGTGGATTTTAGTAAAATACAGGGCTTACAGCCCCATGGTAACCTTAAGATGAAGTCAATATTTTTTTAAGTTCTGCTTAATACACTTTTCAGTATCAGGAAATTTCAAACAAGCACAGATAATCACAAATCCTAACAATCCCACTTCAACTTTTGGGTTGGCTATGAAGCCATATAAATCCAACATAGCACAAAAATCCAAATGGATGACAAAACCCAGAGCAACTCCAGACTTTAAAACCAACATGTTAATTTTACCTTGTGTTACAACTGTTTTCAGTACAAAGAAAATTGCTATTGGGAATTCACAACCCAGGCTTCTTTTCTCATCAATGGATTGTGTTTTTTTTATGTGAAATATTGAGTTATACTGTAAGCATAGACAGTAAAAAGCATGGGCAAACCCTTAAACCATGTGACCCATAGGATTCTGATGAGCTGAAAAGAAGCTCATTGGGCGGCTCCTTCCTCTGCCATCTTGGCACCGTCACGAGTCTCGTGACTCCCGGAAAGCCCAAAAATGGCCGATGACAATGCACGAAGAGAGGGGGCTGAGAGCGTAGGGAGGGATGATTGACACCCATCAAACTCCGAGCTACGAGCTAACAAAGCTAACCCGGAGCTAGCGGGAGCTAACGGGAGCTAACCAGCCAACGGAGGTAGGCGGGTTACAGATACGAAGCACTGTTAGCGGTTAAAAACTGCGGTTGTGCTATGCTCGTTTTCCTGGATATCAGGCACCTGTCAATCAAAAAGACACACCGATAATAATGAGGAATTTTAGGATTAAATAACATCTAAACGGAGGAGTTAGAATTTTTTCACTCCCCCCACAGTTGTCATGAAGGTAAACCTAACCTTTTAAACCTAGAATGGTTTTTTGTACCAGGCTGTAAACATGTTTAATTCTGCTGTAAAGTTGGTCTTTTTAACATGGGAGGCAATGGTAAACTGCTCTGTTTTGGAGCACTTCCGCATAGGCATCACGTTTCCTAGCGAGAGGTTGCCGCTTGGTTATAAGGCAGTTAAATAAATGCAATGTTGACCACTCAAAGAGCTTTGACACTGCGTGTCACACTCAACCACTTAAACAAAGTCATCAAAGTTAACCTATCACACAAACCTAATGGACGCATCAGATCTGGATTATATCTGGATCCAAGAATTCTTTAAGGAATCATTACTATTAGGAGACAGGAATAGTTTTGCCATTGCAGCTTCTAATTCAACAGGCAATACCCACAATTGTTAGGAAAAAAAACAAAAAACAAGATATCATCATGGTCGATCTGACATTGTTTGACCCAAATGTTGATATTCTGGATTTGGGGATCCAAAAGTTTTAATATATAAGGTGCATTGGGTGGGCTATTGGGCCTTTTGGGGGTTTTCTCAGATGACTGACCCTATGGCTCGGCAGAGGTCTCTTCTCTCTGAATGCCTCTTGTTTAGTCAGTAACTGAAAATAGTCATATAAAATAAATTGGCCTCCTAAATATAATACTGGTTGAAGAAAATTCCATATTAAGTATTTTTATCCACCAAGTTTGTACCCCAACTTTAAATAAATGGGATGCAGTTTCTCTACTTCCAATACTGATCAGGTGCTTGTATATGTAGCCCATCTGAAGTACACGCACACACTGCACCACTTACACATATACACACCGCAACAACAATTTGTTGTACTCAATCCAAGTCCAGGGATAGCCTGAGGATGGGCACCAGTTGGCTGCCACATTTGGTTGGTTCCACACAGTTAGGCAGAAATGGGCTCAAGTGCACAGGGAGAATACTCTTTTAAATGATACCTGTCTGTGCCCCATTGTCTTGTGCATGTGTTCATTTACTTTTGTGTTCTATGCAAATATAAGGTTACACACATTGGACATGCATGCGTGCATATTTGTGAATTTGTATGGCAAGAGGTTTGGAAGTGCAAGTGTGTGTGTGCTTACTTGAATTTGCTTGTACCATTATTTGTGGTTTTTCTTTTTCTTTTCCCCTGAACATGAGCAAGCTGGCTTGTCCAACTGGTCCATTATGCCTGCAAGTGGAAATGTGTGTGTGTACTCATGCAGACTTAATTTCCTCTTTCTCACTTTTCCCTCATCTTTTCATAAAGCATCTGTTTGTCCTTCAGTACAAAATGAAAATGAAATTTGTGTTAATGTTTTCCAGCTACCAGCATCATTAGTAAAATCTCTAATGTGTTGTTAACACATTCTTGAACCTAGCATCCTAATATCACCATATTACCATGTGTCCTCATTTGGACATTTCTCTACACATTAGTTTCTTCATGTTGGTAAGTAAATTTTTTTGGCCTTCTGTGTTTTTCAGTTTTCTTATTATCGCTCAGATCCAAGCTATTCTTGATTGTTGTTACATTAATGTTTATTAAAAAAGACAACAAAAAGAAAACATGTTCAATGATTTTTTTTTCCTTGTTACAAAAAAGCTGAAAAATAAGGTGGGTACTTACAAATGCTCAAAACAGAGTAAATCTGCTATAAATATACATATATGCATTTTCTTTGTTAGGCTCTTTAATGTGATACACTTTAGGAGAAAGGTGCTTAATTGTCCCATTTAAAAAGCTTGACCTTGCTAGAATCTAATTAATTAGTGTAGTATGAAGGTTAATTAGTAACAAAGGATGTCCATGCATCATAAAGCCCCTTGTCTTAACCCACGGAGGCAGTCAGGCAGAAAAACAGTCATCAGTCATCCCCTTTGTGGGAAAAATCTAAAGTGATACACATTTAGTTCATTTTGCCCAGCTCCTGTTCATTGACCCCTTCTGCCATGGAAGGCAAAAATTCCGCCAGGTGGGATTCTGTATTTGAACAATCAATGAGTTAATGGGATGTCCCATTGTAGTTGATGGATGAGGTTTATGATGTGGAAGGTGAAAGTTGAAGCCATTTTCATAAGTTTAAAGCTAGTTAGAGTAATATGAAGGTGTTGAATTTTAGCATTTTGCAGAATCAGTACGGAGAGAACAGGTTTAAACAATGATTAACGTTGACACAAAAGGAACAGCTTAGCCTACCCGACTCCAGGTATTATATAGGAATGAATGTCTTGATATTTTGAGAAAGAGATTTATTTGGTTCCTCTGAGGAGAAAGATAAAATGACATCATGGCTTTTAGTCAAACTTCAGTTGATATTCATCTACAAATGCATGTGATCCTCAGATCTGCATCTCCCCAGCCACCTTCCCTCAGATCTTACAAGAGGACAGAAAATTGTTCCCAAGCAAACCAAACAACATAATCTCTGCGTTTGACAACTGTCCGGTTACCACCCATTGGACCCTTAAGGCACCTCCAGCAAGTGGTGGGTCCACAGCACCTGTGGTTCCCGAAACCGGTGAAGAGGACTGACCACCAGACTTGCTGATGGAGCACTTCCCAAGAGCTGGCTCCAGGGATAGGACCTACAGTAATCTCTCAAACCTGGGTGAGGTGATAGGATTTAATGAATTTTCCATCATCATAAGGGTATTTCAATCAAACTTTGCCTGGCCCCTCAGCCAGGACCAATGTGCGTTGGCAGATCATACCGCGAGCAGACTGCCTACAACATAATCCCTAGGATCCCTGCAGCACTGAGAACCCATTTGTTGGCTATTAAACAGAAATTTGCAAGGGGCCAAATTTCAGTTACTTCTCCACTGTAAATTATATTTAGTTCTGGCTGCTTAAAAAATTATGCAAACTCATTGCCTTGAAAAAAAATTAAGTATTGTCAACTAGAGTGAATTGAGTTCAGTTAACTAGAATATTTTTAGTTTGTTGAATTTTTCTCAACTTGATCAAGTTTGATTTTACTGGATGTCCACGAGGCTGTGGGAGAAACTTATTTAGATTAATTTCACATAAATTAAAAGCAATGCTTTAGGAAATCTTTAATTTCAAGTTCATCTTACTCAAAGTAATTGATGGACTGAAAATGTGACTTGTTTTGCAACAAGACATGAAAGAATGGAGCTTCTGCTCTGACTATTGTCAGACCCCTTACTTCATGGTGCAATAACTGGCTTACTGGCTTTAAACACAGGGATGAGCAGGAACTGGAGAGGGGAACATACTCTAAAACTATGCTGAATGCTGGATTATTGCAAATATTGTTCAACACAGAGACCAGAGTAATTGTTTTTTTTTTTTTTGTCTGTTAGCTGGAACTAACAGACTGGAAGGAGGAAAAACAAAAAGTCCTTTAAATAGTATTGTGTAATTTCAACGATTATTTGAAGTAAAAGCAAAAGTGAAGTGAAGCATTGTGGGACATCCTGCTCTTCTATTCCTCCTTAACTTAAATCAGTTACTGTAGGTTGTTCAACTTAATTACATTAATTTTTGCAACGGTTTGCCATCCAGAGTTAATAGAACTTATAAAGGATTAGTAATAGTAACAACTTGGTTAAAAATAGGGTATAGCTACTACAAACATTCTATAAAACCCAACCTCCAAAATTGCAGTACACCCTTATTTTGCAGATTGACAAGTTTAGTTTCTCCTATATGCTGTCTGGCCTTGACTCTCTGAGGCTGTAGGTAGCTATTTGCAGAGTCAGAGCTGAAACTCACTGAAGCCTATTGCATATACTTGAAAAACTAAAAGTTTTGTTGTCTGAATTGAAGAAAAATAGAGAAATATAGAAAGGAGCATAGTTTTTGAGTCAGAGAAAGCTTGTCCATCAGCATTTAAAAGGAGCCAGTTAAAATGGTTCAGAGATTCAGGCAGGTTCAGCCTGTCTCACTTATACCTCAAGGTGAGACATTGCAGACATGCCAAATTGAGAAGAGACATTCTGGCCTACCTATAAGACACTAAAGACATTATGACTCAAAGCTGTTAAGTATAACAACATTCTCTTGAAAAGGTGGCTGTCTAAATGGTCTTTGCAGTCTGCTCACAGTAGATTTGTCCCAGGAGAGTGATTTCTGGTTGAATAGATGAATTTATGGATGGATGGATGTACATATTCTTAAATTTGATAGCTAGAAGAGATTTTGAAAAATATCTTTGATATGTCATTAAATTATGTGTACTTAAGCATCAACTCGAAGATTGTGAGAAAAAAAGATGGCTTACCATGACTTTCAATCATAACTGAACTTGGTGGGAGGTGGTGATGGTGTTTATAGAAGGCATTGTGGTCAGATGCTAACCACACTTGTCTATTCATGAAGCTGTAATTGACTGTCAAGTAGTGAGGAAACAACTGTGTTATGGGCAAGAGTCCAACTGCTTACTGTGGAATCAATGTCAATTAGGTTTAAATACACAGATCCAGTGGTAGAATGTAAACCGGGACAAAGAAATAATGGCTAAGCATTTTATGGTAATGAATTCACAGTTTAAGCTGTCTGGACAGTCATCATGGCACTACTGAAATGTAAGTACATTTTATGTGGGCAATAAATTCATGGCTATTTACAATGCCTGGCAGAAATTTACAGTGAACATTGTTTATAGAGGAGACAAATGTTCATACACACTGCACACTCAATTCAGCACTTGACCAAAGTTTAATGTT
>JBBDHI010000006.1:18855573-18868594 GCA_037177115.1 Craterocephalus stercusmuscarum
GCCAAGGTAAATGTAAATCTGAGTTAATTTAATTAAGTGCTTGGCTTCACATTTCTGTAGATTCATTTCAGAGGTTTAAATGAATTCTGGGTTACTCCTTGGCCATTATTTCACACCACATATGTGGTCAGACATAATTGCTTTGAGATGAATAAAGAAGAAGAAGAAAAAGAAGAAAGAGGAGGACAGAGTTAAAAGAAGGAAGAGGTCCTGTAACATATGGTTTCTACAAAGTTTTGCCTCACAGTCACTAAGGATGATAACAATTCTGAGGTAATCCTGGGCAGTTTCATCCACCCAGAAAGTCAATGATATGTTTGCTACTACATTTTTCTTACATTTAAATGCTGCCTAAGTATAACCAGGCAGTGTTTTTTTTACTCTGTTTTTGAGTACTTTATTCACAAAAAAGCAGACATTTCAAATAAAAAAAGGGGGAAGGTGTATTCAACTCTCCTTATTCTTTCCCTGTGATGTTTGACGCACAGAGGATGACTAACTCATTAGTCATGAGAAGTTACATGAATGATCCGTCAAGCCAGTTGAGGATAGAGAAGGACAACACTGATATTCCAACACAGGTTTTAGTTTCCATGCCATCTCATGTTTTCTCGACGTCATGTTTAACACTGCTATTTGATATGTCAGGCAAAGTAGACATATTCATTACAAACAGCTAGTACAGCTTCTAACACCCCTAGCTAAGATTCAGGCCCTGATAATGGACCAGGGAGAGGCAGAGGATGCGTTGTTTTCTAAGCACTGTCATTATACCAGTTAAAGGACAAAATAGTATTGCATGACTTGGTTGGGCACAGTTACAGACTCTCCCATCTTGCATGGAATACCTGTAAAAGAGCCATGATGCAGCCACACACGGGATCAAATTACACGTCGCATGGAGAGCATTACAAAACCATTTCCGAAAAAGGTCTAAATTTTATGCATCGTTTTATATGGCAACATTTAGTCACATTTACAGCTTTCTCTTTTATTAGTCTAGTCATTCATTTTCCATAACATTTTTTTAGATGTAGGATTATATGGGAGCAGGAGACCTGTCTAGAATGCATTCAGGAAAAATATTGCAATGACAAAATTCAGAACATCCGATGATTTAAATAAAATACTTATTTTCATTTACATTGGCTATTTTAAAAGCTTTATTACAAAAGAATTTGTCTCAGTGGTAATTCAATTTTTCTATTGTATAAATAATTATAAAAAAAAATCAAGATCCAAACAAGTCACAACAATTACTCATGCTCATTGAAAGGGATGATATAGCAGCACATTTTCTCTCTCTGTCGCTTACTCAGTGAAAACTGCATTTGTGCATATCTATGCATGGTTGGTCAGCCATATAGATGCTCATCTGTGTCTTTCATCAAGTTGACAGCTTTTTTTCTTCTCAGAAAGATAACATTTATTATAAGCATAAGCTATACATATTGGCCCGAAGTAAGTTTGTGGCACATTCCCGCACCTCATAATCATGGCTGTCTGCATTTAAGTGTCCCCCATGATCTATTGACTCCATTTTTATTCACTGCATTTCTACCCTGGTAGGTAGAGGGAGTAAGTAAAGCTGAGAATGCAGAGCAGCTTTACCTCATAAAACAGCATGGAATTAAATTATATGAGGTTAGCTGAAGTATAAATATATCTTGTGAGCAATCACTAAGTGCTGTAGTTTGCAAAATAAGATAGAAAATGTACATCAGGCGACTATTAACACTGTTAAAGAGTGAATACAAAATAAATAAAGATGATTTTATGATTCTCTGTCAACAAATATAATAATGGTAAATTTTGGCTTAGATTAAAATCCAATGCATGACATAGAATAAACAGTAGTGTGTGTGACTCCCCAGCATGACTCCCATTGTTCCTGGGCCAAGTTAACCTTCATTACATTAACTTATTGTTCTTTTGTGTTTGCAGAATATGCTAATCAGGTCTTGGGAGAGATGAACCTACAGCGGAGAAAAAGAAAGAAATATAATAACAGCATTCACCAGGAAATTAATGTTTTATTAATCATGTTTAAGATAATATATGATAAGGCTAATTTTAGTCCTTCTCATAAAATAAGGGAAATATATCTCCTGAGAGAAACCACATTGTTCTTTAATTTATCATAAATTAGCTTTTCCACGCTAACTGCCATCAAGCCATGGGACTTCACATTGTGCTGTGTTGTGTTTTCATATTTTAATCACTTTATGGGAAAAGCACTCTCTTGCCCCCAGCATTATGCTAATATTTATTTTGGTTTGCATTACTCTCGTGTTTATAGTAAATGTGCCGGGTCAAATGAGAGTCAGTTTAACTAATGTGATCAAATTTCATATCCTTTTCTTCCTGTTTCTGTTTACTTACAGTAGACTACGTCCCTAAATAGCAGCCATCCTTTCACATATCACCAGAGAACAAAGAAGTGACGTCCACAGTTAAAACTACAACCCTAACATGATAATCTCACATTGTCAGTCTATCTCTCAAAACAACAAAGCCCAATTGTCATGTGGGCTTGCAACATTTGTTTGGATATAGAGTGGAGAGCTGCCAGGTTTGCCAAGCTAGTATGCCATATGGCTTGTGCTGGTGCGTCTCACCAGTGCCCCTCGTCATATCCCAGCCTTGCGGCTTTCGATTACCTAGCTGTGGCAGTTCCTTTCCCGAGCTGCCACGACTTCTGGCAGATTATAATAAAGATGACTCTTTCACAGTGTGAGCTGCTCTCTCACGGCCAGGAAACCAGACACATGGTGAGCACAGACGCAGGACGTGCACAACAAACCCAACTGTTTGCACTCCATGCAAAAATACACATACACACACACACACACACCTATCACACAGTGTTAGCAGAAAGCCGAGTTGTGTGGTGACTGAAATGTGAGAATTATTAATCAAATTTTTGTTTTGTTTTGCTACTGGCCATTGAAAAAGAAATATGAGAGATACTGAAGCATATGTTAGCCTTTATATACAATTTAATCTAATTCTAAATCTGATACTTTTAACACCTTGGAGCTAATCTCAGTATTAATTGCTTTGCAGGTATGTTTTTCACTAAATTCACTGATGATACCTGCATTTTGTCTCCTTTAAGTAGCTCCCAGTGTAGCCACAGTTACTCATCAAATAGTAGCTTAGTTACTTTACTGATTACATGATTTTAAAAGTAACTAAGTTAGATTACAAGTTAGTTAATTGGTTACTTTCAGCAGCTGCCGAACAAGACTCCCACGGCTTAATACTCACTTTACTGGAAGTGCATTTTTACACATCAACAATGTTTCTCCTGACATTTTAAGTCAACTTAAAGTAATTTCCAGAAAAAGTACATGTTTTTGTAAAACATAAAATAAAGACAATCTTTCTTGACTTAACATCTTTGAAACACTGGAGTGGACTGAGTAAACCAGCAGTTACCTTCAGCATGGTGTTAGGATTTCTCTCTATTCCTGCGTACTCCCACACGTAAGAAGAAAAAGATGTTCTATGATAGTAGAAGGGATCTTGTTAATTCTAACATAAAATAAGGCCGTTGTCATTATTAGAATAATTCAACACAGTCTTTTAAATATTTTAACTAAATGGAATTATAAAAAAAGTAATCCATCGTGGCCTGAAGAGGTCATTATGATTTGATAACTGCTGTGGAAATACCAACGTGTACAATTACTCATCACTGATAAAAAAGTAATTGATAGAATCTAGTAGATAGAATCACTGCATGTTATATCTACGATTAGAAGTTATTGTCTGGTGAAACTGATGAAGCAGCTGCGGGTCACTCAGTTTCTTCCTGTGCTCAGGTCACAGTGAAGAAGCAACATGTCTGAATATCATTTGTCATTACACCACATCTCTTCATCTGCATTTGCTTTTAATCAGATAAAGCGCAAATGTGAAACAAAAGACATTTTTTGTTAAAGTGGGCATGTGTTACCCGGGAGAGACTGAGTGACCCGCGGATGCTTTATCGGGTTCTGGAAGGCCATCACGTTTTTGACACAACATCCCAAAAACTGTATTGTAAATTAATTGTATTAATTCATTTTGGTTTCCCTGTTTATTAATTGTTTTGAGTTGAAAATAAGATAACATGGAAGGATTATATACGGACTGTCCTCCTGCCGTGATCCACTGATGTCTTCTCTTGTCTGTTATGACAACCCACTGCTACACAAGTGGAAATCATGGCTACACACTGAACTTCAGACTCAGAATTCGTGTTAAACATCTTCAGACAGGTTACTGATGAAAAGTAATAACTGCTTATGTAAGGCTGCTGTGTGTATCTTCAGTTCTCAGAAGGGAATTAGATTATCTTTTGGAAATCCTTTTTATGATATTTAGCCTTAATTGGCATGTAAAGTCGATGTTTTTACATGGTCCTTTTATATCTTATCAAATATTTAATAGAACCTTTTCTTTGTAAAATGCATTAATTGTCATAGAAGCAGGCAGTGCAGGTTTTCTATTCCTCCACCAGCCTGTCACTAACAATTGGCTCCAATCAGTTAGGCAACCACAAACAAAAACACTTTACCGCATTAGATAGCTGTCAACTTCCTGACGGCGGTAACCTGCCACCCTCCTCAGCCAAACGACTCACCTCTGTGAAAGAGCATCACAACAGCCAAGACAATGTTTCAAAGGCAATGACAATGGCTATTCTGTAGCCATGACATGTTTGTTAATGTGTGTGTCAGCACTTGTGTGTGTATGTGTGTGTGTGTGTGCTCTGCCAGTTTTGTTCTTCTCGTCACAGTACACTTGGCTTCTGGTGTTGCTAGTAATCAATACAGGCCCACAATCACCTACTGTTACCCGCCTCCCATACTGCCTGTTTTGTCCGTGACTTAATAATGAATTAGATCCCCCTTCAAATCCAGAGGTGACTCTCTTTGTAGCCTCAAGTGACACACGTTACACACACCCCAACACACACATACACACTCACAAATGTGTAAATGTTAGAGTAATAATATAACACCATCTAAATGTGCAGCTTAATGCTTCATATGGCTCTGCTTGTGGTAAATAATTATCCCTGAACACAAGAGGTTTTAGGTTTTTGTGGTCATGTAGGAATATGTAAACATACAAATATGCATGTTGTAGGGCTGGCCACACAATAGGTTGGTGGCGGTACACTAACTGTTCAGCCAGCCAACATCAAGGCTAACATTTCTATTGCATTTGCTAATCATTGATCAATAATTCAGAAGGTCCTCTCATCTTGAAGGGTTCCTGGCTTCCTGAAACATATGGCAGCTGTACGTGTGGGTTTGTGTGTCTGCATGTGTGTGTGTGTGTGCACCCTTGTCTGACATCTTTTCTTTTTTTCTTTTTTAATCCACTATTTATGCTGCAAGCTCCTTATCACAGAGACCTGGTTGCTATGATGGCCAACAAACAAAAGGAAACAACTTTGTTGAAGTTGTTTTTCAGAACTTGACTTCTGTTCCTTTCCTTCACAAACCATGTTACATCTGAAGATGGAGAGTGTAATGCCAGTTATAACAGCCAGCCCTGTAATTTGCTGTGTAAGTCGACACGATGGTTATCTCTGTACAGGGCAGCTTTCATTTCCTCTTAGCCACGCTTTGCGTGGATTCAGGCTGTCGTTATCTTTCTCACTAGGTCTTTTGGTAATTTGTCCAGCATTGGTTGGCTTGCCAAAGGTCTCTTGCTTCACCCTTGCACCCAAACTCACCCCTCATTTCTTTATCTCTAGAAAATTCTGATTAAATGATCTTAACATCTTTTACATCATTTACTTGTGTAGATCTGTCTCTGAATGCTGATAAGTGCACAAGTAGTATGAGAAAAGTTCCATTTTTTGTGACGACTTACTTTTGTGAAGTACAAAATGAGACAAAGCCAAATCCATCCTTCGAGCTTTTATCTGTTGCTCACATCAAAAACTTGACATCTTCTAAAGCCTTAGGGAGGTTTTTAGAAGGACTCTTTAGGTTTATGTTCACTAGTATCCTGTAAAAAGAACAACTGAACTTTGTAGTTGTGTGCCTGTGTATGAATCCATGTATCTAATGCCTGTTGAAAAATGTCTCTTCGCTAGCTTGCCCAAATCATGCTGTGCACATGATAAATTGAGGGAGCTAGTCTTCGAGGTTCACAAGAGATTCAGTCATGACCCTGCAGCTCCCCTGTGGTACTATAGTAGTGAGCTTTGTCCTGGAACAAACAACTATCAACAAGGTGCTGAAAACTTTTAGAGAGAGGTTTGATGAGAGGAAAGAGAATTACCAGAGCTGATAGAAACAGCTTTAACAAAAAAACAGTTGGCCATATGTTTCAAAATGTAATTCACAGCCAGACATACTGCATTTGTTAGTACTTTTTTAAAACACTTTCTTTGTCACAAGTGACTGGTCTTGAATAATTAGTGTTGATAATGTTATGAGGGGATAATCTCCAACCTCCTAATGTGATCTCCTTGGATCACTGCTTAAATCACCCCACAGGAGAGGAAACGGGGGGAGAAGAGATTAAGATGATAGACAGAGAATGAAGGAGTCATGCAGGAACAGTGTTATGAAATTCAATCTTATCCTTTATTTATTTATTTTCCTACGTGCTTCTCTCCCTCTCTCCTTAGACTAATTCTAATGAAGTGGCCTCAAATGACTTCATTTAGAGTGAAGTTAATTGGGTTTGGTGCTACACGACTACACTTCCTGCCTGGATACTTTCCAGCGTTTCCTCCCAGATTTAAAACCCAGAAAGGGAAGTGCAGAGGATTAAAGCAAACACATATTATGAGCAAAATAAATAGTAAAAACACAGAAGGTGAGATGAGAAAATGAAAGTGAACAAACGAGAATGAGAGGAAGTGACAAACACTGCAAAATAGACATGTGTAAGGGGCCGGGGGCCCCCGTATCAGGCGCGTCACCCCCGTTAGCCCAGGACTGTAATTAGATTTGGCAGCCACCCCATAATGATAAATGTTGGGATGATGAATGGAAATGCAAATGTGTGTGAAGTAGCCCCAGCCATCAAAGGGGGAATATCATTAACACTTTCCTCTTGTCAAATCCATCATTGTCAGTGAAGCCTCCATGCGTCCGCCATGTCCCACCAGCTATAGAACGGTAGCTTAGGAGTTAAAGAAGAGGCTGTGGTGAAGGTGGCGATGAAGATATTAGGAAGAAAATGAGCGGTCATCTAGTTTTTATTGTTAATTCATGTAGCATATTTGATATTTATTGTACCATACAGAGCACACAATGACAGCGACTAAAACATGTTGTTTGGTAAGAATAATAACTGACAAAACTTGGAGCAACATGAGATTTTGCAGCTACTCTAACAAGTCTTTGAGGCTGGGTTTAGGCCAAGTAATGAGGTAAATAATGTCAGAAAGATAACTCACAGTGAGATGTCTTCGTTCTGATGATTTACCATTTGGTTCTGACAATAGTTAAAATACGGAACAGAGTAACTGAACACAGACTAAAGTATAAACATAAATGTGTTTAATATGATAACAGAACAAGCCATGAATTGAAGAAACTGAAATACAAAACCGCAAACCGAAACAATTCCAATGCCACGGACCACAATATCGGATTTTCATTGGATGGTGGACGTGCTGCTGAAAGACTGTCATCCCAAGAGTCATCCCACCTACCTGATGGTTTTACTTTACTGCATATGTTTTTTACATTTTAGCTCTCAACTTTATAAAAATACTGCAGATGCTGAAGTGAAATCTTGGATGGTGTCGGCTTTTATCAGAGTTCACAAGCTGATTTTCTTGAGCTGTAGATCCGTGATAGTTATGGGCATTTGGAATTTTGCTGATCATTTAAATCAGTTGCTTTTACTTTTCTTTTTCCTGAAACATTTCAAGAATGTTTCTATTTTTTCACTTAACAATCTTTGCATTTACCCCAGACATGTTTTTTCTGAGAAAAATATTCAGTTGTACCATTTGAAGTGATTTTAGTACATCGAGGTCAAAAAAGTGCAATAAATAAATAATAAATAAATAACATGTCTTTATTTCTATGAGGTCCAGAGTGATTGTTAAAGAATAATACAAATAATTAAAAAAGATACAAAAAAAATACATATATGATCTTTTTTAGAAAACCTTATGATCATTTGTAAGGACTGGAATGTGACAAGAGCAGTGCTAAAAGATCACGGGAGCTTTTCTGCTCCTGTCTCTTTCTTTTTCTCTGTTTTTCTCCTTCAGACCTGCTACATCACTTGGACATCTTGTTCCCTGCCCTTGCCAAGTTCTTACACTGTGCCAAAAACAAGCTTTTCAGCATTCAGGGCAGTAAAGAGTCTACTCATCTTATAATGGAATTGATTACGGTGTAAGAGCATTTGTGTGTCCAAACGTGTGTTCATACAAAGTGCATCTTTAGCTCCCATCACCTCTTACTAACCACATGTGTTTATGTGGTCACATGTGTTCCTGCTGCCCTGCCAGTGTCTTCTTATCTGACCTGCTGTCTCGCTCTTTTAATATTTTCCTGCCTGTACTTGTATCTCGCTCAGGGAGGAAGTGCTTCAAATGACACACATCTGCTCTTTCTCTCTCTCTTTTCCTTTTCCTACCTAAAGGCAATAACCAGATTGACCTCTGAGTCAAAGTCATGATCCAATTACCAGCTCAAGGACAAGTGTGTAAGTAATACAAGAGTACATTTTGCTTCATTAGTCACTGAAGCAAAAACAAAAATAGTAATAAAAGTTAGACATACAGACAGACACTAGACATAGTGTTTCTATTTTGTCCAGTGGAGCAAGTCGAATGTTTCTGTGGCGTCAGTAACAATTAAGATTTTTCAAGTGGCCAAACATGCATGAAGAGTTGTTATGCAAGACAGAGCTCCAGACTTAGATGGCATTTAAACCAAATTCCAGCATTAAAATCAGTCTCAACTTTACAGCAAACATATGAAAGAAATACATTTGTCAACAGGATGTTTTGCAGTTTGATTTAATTTCAATAAGTTAGCAGCGTTTTAATTTTAAAATACTTACATACTTGAACTTTGATGGCATGTTTCTCCATCCATAGGGTTTATGTCAGTCAAGTGGACCTTCCTGTCTAAACTACTGTTTTGTTTGCCTCTAAACACTTAGACAAATGTTTAATTGAGACAAGGTGGTGGTGGGGGTTGGAGATGTAAATCAGTGAAGCAAACAGCAGTGTCTTTTACAAGGGTTGTATGAGCCAGGGCAGCTTTGTCTGACACCTTGAAGTGAATAATTGAGTGGACGTGGGGGAAAGAAGCAAAGAGGAGGATGCCATGATGTTAGTACTTGTTCTTGAGGCTGCTCACTCAGGCCTGCAGTATATCTGGACTGAGTGGGTGTCAACTATGTGTGTATGGACAAGTCAATAAAATAATCCATGAAAAGAACAGTCATATTCCAAAAGATTTGCAACTTAAAAAGTTTCTGTTTGAGAGTTGAATACATTGTGCAAAATAGTTTTTTTTGACATGTTATGTAATATTCCTAACTTTGCAATTATAAACTTTCATATGGTAATTCAGATTCAGGTAGCACAGGTGAAGGTAATATTACAAACTGATGGGTACTTGCTTTTGAAAAGATTTTTTTATGACCAATTTCATCTAAATCATTATGAGAAACCTCAACCACTATAGCCGAGAAAAACCAACAACGAAGTGGTCCCACTTTAAGATGTTGTAAAAGTGTGGCTCTCTGTCAGACACAAAAGTATCCTCTTCCTTCTTTGACCCAGACACTGATCTCATCTGCAGTAATAAGGGGCCTCTTGGTCCTAATCAAATCACTCATTAACTATTTAGGGCGTCAAAAGTTCAGTAGACCATTGTTGCTGCATCAAGCATCTACTGCAGCTAATCCTTCCCCAATTAAACACACACACATTTATGCAAATACCTACTTGAGCGAGCAAACACATGTACTCATCAGCCCCAGATGCATATACAGTATGCACTCATTCACACAGTGACACACTCATAGACTCTCATGAAGTCAAATTAGAGTACAAATGTAGAGGGGGGTGGTTGGCTGGTGTGCAGCTTATAAATAATTTGGTGTGCAGGCGACTCTGCTTACAGCTGTCTGTCAGCATCTAAAGGGTCATGTGGGCAACTAGCATTAGGAGACGATCACCGTCACTCAGTCTAAACCTAATCCACAACAGGATTAGGTTGTTTGTTTGGGTTTTTATTTTGGCTGTTTTTGTGCAATTCCGAGAAAGATTTTTTTTTCTTTTAATTGCCATTTCTTTTAAATACGTTATCACTTTTTCTGCAAAACTGTTTTCAACTTTAGATATAGCTAGCTTGTTTGGTTTCATCGTCAGGAAGTGTTTTTTATGCGGAGCATAGCAACTGCTAAGAATGGCACCTGTACACTTGAGAAAACAGTGGCTGATTTTAGATGCCAAAGATAAGTCCTTTGCTCTGCCTCCGCTGGAAAGTAAAAGATTGCCTCTGGACCCTGCGCTGTTTGTATCTCACTGTCAGGTACAATATGAAACCAAAGTGACAAGGTCTAGGGTACAGCCTCTTCACTCACCTGTCCAGTTTAATGTGCGTTTGTGGTGTGTTTGCATGCCCCAAGTGCAAGGTGAAACATTTCTGACACAGCAGAGGGTTAAGAGAACATATGCACACAGACTGCACTCTCTACTCACACTGTCTTTCTGGGCTTCCAAAACAGGACATCTTGAGAAGAGTTTCTGATGGCCCTATATTCTGTTTAAATGTTTTATGGACGGATGTCCACTGAGGTTTGCGGTACTGTGTCCTCAGGACATAGCCTGCAGCTAAACACTCTCTTACTGTAGGTGGTCAGGACTATATTACAATTCTTTTCCTTGTTCATCATCCTCTGTCAGCCCCAGAAGAATGCCCTGAAATGGAAAGGACTCACACTTGAAAGACCCAAGAGCAAATGTGGACTAACCTCAGAGGAAGTTAAAAAGACATGAAAGATCATTTGTCATTTCCAATAACAGACCATGTAGCGACCACAATGACCTATGTTTTTTGTTTTTGGTCATTACTTATTCAAAGATGTTGCTATGTGTCTTTGACCCCAGAGAAAGGTTTCCTCTAAGAGTCTCTCAGTTTTACATATCTCTTAGTCTCATCGTGCATTTTCCATTTGGTTAAGGTAGGCACTCTGGCTTGTTTTTTGCTGTCATTATCTGTCGGACAGATGGCCTCACATTTGACTCTGGACTTAGTTCATTATTGACTATTGCAAGGTATTATTGCAAGGTATCCAGGTCTTGTGGCAACACAACAAGCCCAAATCATCACATCCACTTTTGTTCCATCTGTCCAACAGTAATTTATCTAGAAATCTTCCCATTTGTTCAGGTGCAACTTTGCGAACCTGAACTCTGCTACCATGTAGTGTAATTTCTTTTTCCTCTTTCAAACAAGCCTTATTGGCCACGTTTACATGTGACTTTTAATTCCTCTTTAATTCAGAATTAACTTAAATCTGTTTTAAAGAGACCATGTAAACACTTAATTCCTTATGCAATTTAATTCAGAATTAAACTTAATTCCGAAAAAAGTTGCTGGTTTATTCCTCTCTTAATTCCGAATTAGTTAATTCCTCTCTCATTTTCTATCATGCAAACCTTTATTCCGCTCATAGTTAATTCCTGTCGTTCTGCACATGCTCGTCCCCTCGTCCTGTCGGCATGGCCATACACAGTGCATCCCGTCCGAAACAAACGGGCTCAAACCGAGTCTGTTCAGGTGAAAGTGACGTAGCATGCTAGCAGCTAGCTGCTGCTTCATAACTAGAATCTAAATAAAGCAAAAATGACTCTTATTACGACGTTTTTTCCTGTTGTTGCTGGAAAGAAATGAATTGGTATTTAACTTCCGGTAGACGTACGTACGTACGTACGTTACATCACTCTCGCCGTCCAACCAGTTAGAACCCTTTCCAACCCCTGGCTTTAAAGCGGAATTAAGAAAACGTGTAAACCTTTATTCGGAATTAATATTTCCATGTAAACCCGAGGAGAAGATTAGAAGACTTAATAATTCCGAATTAACTAATTTGGAATTATTAATTCTGAATTAAAAAACACCATGTAACCGTGGCCAACTGCTGTTTTGTAAGTTTTCTAATTTTACTGATGTAAACTGAGGCGTGTGGTTGGACGTACAGTAGCTCTTAAGTTCTTGCATTTTCTCTGAGTGAAACATGGGAACTTGCTGTGACATCTACTTCTGAGAATTGGCTACTGTCGTGAATGTTTTCCATTTTTCTTTCTTTGTGTAGCATTGTAGACTTCAAATTGTTTAGAGATTACCTTAAAAACATTCCAAGATTGATGGGGAGTACATTTTGATTGTCTGCAACTGTTGTAGATGTCTTTCCTCCTTGATATAACTAATGTAAAAGTATAGAACACAGTAAAAAAAGAAATCTAAATACAAATGAAAAAATGGTCAGACAACTGCTTATTTTTCAAACGCAGACATATGTTACATGCACAAATACACACAGACACACGCACACACACATCCTCAAAAACACAATAAAAAATACACAATGCACACTCTCATTTCTCCAGGGCTTATGCTTTGATGTGTGACACAGTCTTAAGCTTGCCAAGAAGTCTGCACCAAGGTCTCAGCCAAGACTCTTCACCTGCAGCTACAGACATCCCGCCAGGTTCCAAAGTAGAGCATGCACATACAAACATAAACACACACACACACACACACACACACACACATTCTGAGAACACCTTATATTCTAACATTGCCCCAACCAAATTCTAATTAAATGAGTCCTCTTTCACATTCAGTCTTTTTCCAGCCAGTGCTAATGTTGTGGGAGTTTTTTGTGTATCAGACAGACATGTAATTATACCAAAAGATTACAACAAACAATCTTGATCTCATCTTTTAACTTTCATTCTGTATCTGTATTTGAAAAAGTTCTGCGTAAAAAAACAAACATAAAAAGCATGTCCTTTGTA
>JBBDHI010000006.1:19100446-19114484 GCA_037177115.1 Craterocephalus stercusmuscarum
ATTTCATTTTTTTTAAAATCTATTTTCACTCATTCTTTCATTTTATGCATCATATGTTGATGCTACTGAAAGTTTTATCACTCCCTTCCATTATCCTAATGTGCATGGTATGTGAAAGCTTTTTAAATCATGTATTAGGGCATTGTGCTATGTAAAAGAGACTGTGAATTAGACTATACTGGCAGCCAATAAGAACATGGTCTTCAAACTCAGCTGAAGCTTTAAAGAAAGAGACATTTGGGAAGTGTAGGCAGTGCTTTAAGTTGATAAGAGAGGGTGAGAAAGAAAATCTATTTTAATGTTGGCTTTTTACTACTATATTAAGATTGTTATTTTAATTAATCATAAGAATTTGCCTAGTTATTGGACGGTATGACAGGATACATGATTTATGAGCTTGTACATAATCCATCCTGCTACTAAAGAAAGATACAGCAAAGACAGAAACAACAACACTGAATATTCCACACCTAGTAATAAAAAGATTAAAGCATCCTGCAACATCTTTGAAATCAAATGTATTGCACACTAAAGCACTGAAGGCAGTGTAGTAGATGTAGTAGCTGTATCATTACCAGTTAATAAGGGGGCTAGGTGTGGTAGAGGATTGACTGACATCCTAATACTGAAATAATTTCCACTTTCTCACCACCTCCCTCTCACAGGCAAGGAATTATTATTATCACATCAAAGGCTTCCTTCGAAATGGGTATAAAAATCATTTAAACAGAGAATGGCGGTGATTATTTAAACTAGGTTATTTGCTAGGGTGTGTGTGTGTGTGTGTAATGTGGCATTGTAGTCAAGACAACTTCATTTCCCGCTAAATTGCTGTCTGTCACCAGAATAAGTAAATTTGCCACTGTTTTATCAGCATCATTGTGTCAAGTTAGGGGAATACATCAAACAGTCAATCTGATCAACAGGAAATGAACACACAGTGAATAATGCAATGACTGAAAGGAGAAGGGATTGGTCTATTGATGTGCCGAATGTAAATTCCCCTATGATTTTTTTTTCTTATAGAATAAAAAACTCTCATCTTCCTCCGAAATGTTGGCTTATCACAGTGCCTCTGTATTTATTACCTGTTACCTTAGCTGGCTGGCATATGAATTTAAAACACGTTCACACAGGAAAGATTACACTCAAAGCCAGGTATGCGTTACTATATTTTGTGTGACTTCATTGCACTTCGGGCAATGCCTTCTTCACTTCACAAGTAAATTACAGTTTTAGTTCTAATCAGGGCGTCACAAATACATAAATACCTTGGAATCATTAAATCAGAAGAGTCCAAGATGTTGCAATTAAAGATTTGTAAACTCAAGACAGAAATCTGACATTTTCCACAGGGCCGGACAAGAAAGAGGAAAGGAAGAGGCAAAAGGTAGAAAAAGCTCCATGAGAGAGTAAAAAAAAAAAAACACCATAATGGTGTTTGGAGGTCTTTTGTGGAGCTGATATTGTCTGTTAGTTTGATGTTTGCCTCCAGGATAAAAAGAGCTCCTTTGGAGTAACAATATACACCAAAATAAAGAATTGAGCTTGAAAGAAAAAGGGACAACAGCAATAACGGAACAATAGTGTACAATGGCAGGTATTTAACTGCCCTAGGAGAAGAAGGATGGGTTTACGGTCCTGTCTCCTGGAATAACGCCTCACAACTAAGGTCACGAGAAATGTTTCCTGGCTTCTGAAAACCTGCCCAGATTCATTTTATTTTGAGGGGATGAGGCAAGAGATTCATGAACAGTGGTTTAACCCCCCCAATTAGTCAAAGTCCCTCCGAGGCATTCTCTATATTGTGTTGATACATGAGGCAGTGGTGACAAACCTGCCCCTGGGTTAGGTGAAACAACTCCAAAGTGAGTTCAAAGCACTCTTGTTAAACTTGGAACACAATACTGTGCTACTGAGGGTACGGCTTCAGCTGAACACGCAATAATAGCTATATTACACTGTATTAGAACATTGGAAAGTATGGCAGTACAGGACAGACCATGGTCTTGCATCACCAGCGCTTTCATAGCTTAATTAGAAATGCACAATGACATGGGAGGTAAATTTCAAGCTAAATTAAGATTGGAAAATGTTTTCAAATGTCAATCGTTTGATTGATCGTATGCCATAGGTAATATTATTAAGCAACTTATCCCTGTTTTTTTTACCATATTAATTATGACAACTGTATACCATAGAGAAAGGAGTGGCTCTACTGAGAATTAAAGTGACTTAGTTGAACAGAGAGATGTGATATATTTCTACAGAGTCCCTATAGACCGAACCAAAAATATAGAGTTTTCAATCACTTTTCACTAGTTCTCATCACTGAAATTTAAAATAACCTGAGCTTCATGTAACACCAACTGTATACACACCTGACTAGATCTTGTTTCCAAGTTGGCCTTATAAGTACAAAATAACATTTCATACATTTCAACACAATAGTAATTTAATATGGTAGGATGCTAAATGCACTGAATTTGGGCCAATACATGTGAACATATCTAGACCTTAAATGATAGAATTAGTCGGTTTATCGAATTTAACAGACGACTTGGGAACTTCACAAATAAGGTCAAATTGTTATACCTAAACATTAGTTTCATTATTCATTTTAAATAGTCTTGACACAGCTTGCAAACAGAATATAACATCGGAATTTTTTGGGATTATTTTATGATCATGTTAGCTTTCAAGAGAGGGATACTGTAATTTACTCGTATAGAAATAGCATGACCCTATACCTGCTTTAACCGCCTTTTTGTGTGCCATTTTTTATAAACTTTTTTACATGTATCGAATGTCAAGCAACGTTGCTCGGGTAAAATTTCAGGACTGGGTGTGACCAAAAAAAAGCATTGATATTCATAGAGTAAAAGGTAACTTCTTCTACTATCAACTTGTGTATGAAGATGACAGATCGGGGGCTGGGTCAAGTAATCTTTTAGCCTTGAGAGGTTCTTATAAAGTGAAATGCTGTAAAATCCATTATAAAAACTAGTTAAATAATCTCATTATTACTAATGTATTTTATCTTGATTTGTTTGACAAAACTGTAATTAGGACTACACTCAAACGCAATTCTTAAAACATATTGTGGATTTAGTTACAACAACAGTCTACAGCTGCCTTAACGCAATTAAATTTGCATGAAATCTGAAGTAGGCATGAGACATTTCCAGCTGATATATTTATGGAGCCATCTGTATCCATCAGCTCACTCCGCCTCAATAGTTGGTGGCAATGCACCTCTAAGCCTGCTGCTAATCACCAAGAAAACCCAAAAGTGGGGTGACTAGCTGACAGAGGGAGGAAGAGCTAAAAAGAGACATGAAAGCAGGGACTTAAAATAAACTAAACATTATTTTTCCAAACTGTTTAAGTAGTTAAAATAAAAGCGTCCCACAACATCAAGAAATGGTTTGGATTCAGTTAAAAGAATATTAAGAGCTGACTAATACAAAGTGTGTATTTTCTTTTCTGTTGATGAACCCCAAAACAGGACACAACTCATTAATTTAATCACCTGAAAAGGTATAACCCCGGCAACAAAGTGAAAATGCGAGGGGATTCGACTGGGTACAGCAGTTCTCGTAGCGCGAGTGTCAACCGTTCATCTCATCATTTGAAGCCTCCACCCGAAAAACAAAAACAGATACAACAGCAGCATATTTCATAACAATAGACACAATTCTCCATGTGGTCATTATAACATTAGGAAATAATAGCAAACATTCCAAAATTACATTGTGAGCAAGGTTGACCCAATATAGAAACAACATTCTTTGTTTGCTTTTTTTTTTTCACTCAGCCCAAACACATTTTTGTTTAAGTGTGTTCTTACCAGAAATATGCAACAACTTCTCAGTCTCACTGGAAGTGAGTCCAATACTATTTTTCCTTCCTTGTGATTCTGTAATAGAGTTGTCAGGAGACTGGAGATTGTTGCCACTGGAAAGTGCTTTTTGGTTATCTAAATCTCAAAAGCTTTATACTCATCATTGAGTAATTTCAAACTGTTTCAAGATGATAGGTGAGTGAATAAGAAACATTGCCAGAAGCAAATAAAGAAAGGGGTGGAAACAGAAAATAGAAAAAAATATATATACATATATATTTATATATAAAGGGGCCTCAGTGAAGAATGCAAGGAAGATAAATAAGACAGATACTTTGTTTCATTGTCAGTGGCACTCGGGGGTTATTTGAAGCACTTATTTATGCACTGTAAGCAGAACAATACCAGCGAGCAGAAATGATTAAATACAGGCTCTTCAAGCAATAGACATCTCATTGTGGTGGGCCCAGGCTTGCCACTGGGCCAGCTTGATAAAAGCACTATGAGCTGATAGCTGATACAATTTGCCGGCGATTTGAATGGAAGAGGCTGGGAGGAAGGGGGCTGCGGCTCGGTCGGTCTGTCGCTGACAGCCTGTATAAGCTATAATAAAATCATTAGAATGTAAATGCTTTATTGCAAACTAAGAGCCTCAAGCTAGGGTGACATTATCTGCCGCCACCCGAATGAAAGCGCCGATTAGCATTCCCTGATTCAATGATAGAAGCAACTTATCTTTATTAAAATTTTTCAAATCGAGTCTTCATTTTTCATGATTGAGTTTTAAGCAAATGTAATATCCAGTTCAGTTTGTGTGTGAAACGGGTGAAGGGAGGGTGCAAGATGCCCCAGAAATAATTAGTGTACACATTTCTTCCCTACATGTGTTTCATAACCAACAAATTGGATTTCAAATTTGACTTGTCACTATCTAATACATTTGCATGAAAATATGGGGCCGAGTTTACAGAATAATTACTGAAAGTGTACACCTCTTTAACATGTGTCTCATAAGAATAAAATTTGATTTGTTTGAAAATGACTATCGTGGCGTTGCCAAATAATTGTTGCAGAATATGGGGGTCAGACTCTGACTTGATTTAGATGTTCATATTCATGACACACACATTTTCAGCAGAGTCTTTAAGCAGGCCATTGCTTAGTAGGCAGACAGTCAATTCTTATGCAAATAGCCTGCTACTGAGTATGGGGTATAATATGCTGTAGATCAAATGTCACACTGGGAGTAAGAGTCTGTGTGATATAAAAATGGCTGACTTACATATTGTTCTGTAATATATGCTTCCTAATTTGATATTCCTGCTTTATCTTTTAGATGTAATTCCTTTAAATGTACAGCTGTACAGGAGAGCTGGTGACACACAGGACATCCTCCGCGTTGCTTGTGACATCTTGGAGCAGTTAATGGTTGATGAGAGTGATTATGTTGAAGCGTGTCAGCGCTCAGTACGACTGATGTGTGCATTTGGTATCATTCTGATCTTTTATCTGAGCCCCACGCCTATTTCATTGCTCATTTCTTAATCTTATTTTGGCGGGGAGGGGGAAGCATGAAAATAACATTAAAAAGCAAGTTCACATGAATTTGTAAATGAGGGCAAATATAAAAACTGAAATTCCAGCCATCGTTTTTCATAACACTTGGAGCTACACTTAAAATTTTTAACTTTTCCTTATGGTGGGAACTTTAAGTTGACCCCATGTGGATGCCTGTGAACTTGATAGCGTGTCTCTGGGGTAGCTCCCAGCTAACTTGGAGCTCTTTAGTTGTCCGCATTGTTCTGAAAAGCACCAATATAGCCTGACGCCAAACCAGCAAGATATCTTCTGCACTGACAGGACGACACATTGCTCTCAGGTGTAGTCAGTGTCAAGGTTTTCGCACAGAAACTTCCAAGACGGGATGCTTCGGAGCTGTATTGTTAAGAGCTCAGGTCCTACACAATGCAGTTGTTATGGTACACCCAGAGGATTTGCAGGAGAGTTCATGGACGTCCTCTTTTAGCAATCACCAGGTCATACATCTTGTGTAGTAAATTCAAAATCCCAGACCTATGCCCCATTCATTGAAGACAAAAGGGGGGACACAAATTGGTCCGAAAACACAGTGTAAAAAGAAAAGCTTACATTAAGCTCAAGGGGACTCAAGGGACCGGGGCCAATCATTGTACGCGAAGAAGAATGGTGGCGGAGTTAGGGACCGGGCACCGGTAGATAAATCACTGCCACCATGCAGATTTACTGTGTTGGAGTGAAAAGATAAATGTGTAAAAGGGGTGTGTGTCAGAACCTGCGGTGCAGGGCCACACGGTAATGCTGTGTCAGTAATTGAACTTTGCTATAATTATCCTGAGGAGATAATATTAACTTATAGTCTGTGCGTGAGAAAGAAGCCGGTCCATAATTCATTTGCAGGACAGGGTGATGGTGCTGGATGGCACTCTCTCACTGTCCCTCTCTCTCCTTCTTTTCGCTCGCATTGTGTTACTGAAATATGACGGCTCCATTTTTATCCTGTCACAATGACAACTGATGGGCTTATTTTCCTGTGGCCCCGGGGGATGATGAAATAGTAAGCAAACATTCTTTCTCAGGAGGAGAAGGGTGCTCCATCATAGTGGCTGGGGCCGCCACCGCCGCTTGTGTTGTGTGGCAATAACAGCAGGTTATGGATACAATACACTTGGCCTCCTCCACTCAATGCAGAGGGCCCGCTCACAGTAGCGTCGCCGCGGTTTCTTTGGCGGCTCAGTTTGTGGTTTACAGCACCTCCTTCACGTTATAAAGCGTTCCCACTTGGGTAAGTTAAAATGAAAATTTTCTGTGTCATTATTGAGCATTTGTACAAAGATGGAGTAACTGTTTTTTAATGGGCGGTGGCCTTGCTACTTTACAAGAAGTGGGATATTCACCATATTTGTTTCAGCACATTAGTCATTTATCACTTTTCTATTTCCACAACTCCCTGTAAATTAGCCAAGCATCACTTTTTCATACTACAAGTGATGCCAAGGCCACGCGGGGCTGATTAATAGTGAGGCATCTTTTTAAAAAGGAAAAAGAAGAGGAAAGTGATAACCAAGGGCCCATTTTTTTTTCAAGCAAGGAGCTCTCCTTTAGTCTAAACCAAGGTGCAAGGTCAAAGTTAAAACATCACAGTAGGTCAAAATAGCGCCAACACTTGCCTCTTTCTGTCTCACGAAATCACATTTCCCTCATTTGAATAATGAGGGATACTGACGGACATTAGTTGAGGGAATGAAGCTGCCGGCACCCGAGGGGGCCAAGCGCTGTCAGCTCTCATTTTCCCATGCAGTTTGTTAACCAAGAGTGTGTGAAGCTTCGGCAATAAACGTGATAAGAGCATTCCTCCAGCCGCACCGCCGCAGCTCCAGAGTAAACACCGTCAGACCCCAGTTTATCACCATGCTAACTGGATTTAGACAAAGAGCTACAACGGCGGCTTGAGCTGATATCCAGCGACAACAATCAAACATTATAACACCTCTCATTGTGTGCACAGTCATCTCCATTATTGATATTCAAAGAGGTTATTTTGAATTATAAATACACAGCTCTAATCCTCCTAACTCCAGCTTTCTGTTGGTGGAATAGAACTGCCTGCTGGAACACCCACCTTGGTGTCTTGTCAAGTCACAGCCAGCGGGGGCTTTTGTCTCCTCGGTGTAAAGAGAAATGACAGTGTAATGTGATTTACAGGCGATCGCTTTGGCTCAATTAAATTAAGTCCCCAATAATCCATGATGAATGCACACCTACGCCAGTCATTAGGATTCAAAACAAAATATGGGCTTATCGTATCACGGCACCATGAAGGGAACACACCCTTTAATAGATGTGCTGATTCATTTAGTCATTCATGTCACAGTGTGTAATGCATCCACTGTCTGCTGCCTGCTAATGACTAGTAAGCCTCTCAAGATGCCTGTTCCCCAAATCCAGGAAGAAAAACTGACTGAGGGGCAAACCACCAACACACTGAATGCACGGCGTGTCAAAAGCAGTATTAATTCATGGGATTTAGAATTAAAACTCATCACATTTAAACCTACAGTGAGAGGAGGACTGTAAAAAATGTATCACTAATGCTTTGAGCCAAAGGTTTTGGCATGTGTTGTTTTTTTGTTTTTGTTTTGTTTTTCTGGCTGAACTGTGGATGAGAAGGCGAAAGGGAAAACCGGGGCAGTCAGAGAAAGCTCGGCCACAACGTTTTGATTGACAGTGTCATATTTGTAAGAGGGTTATGAACCACAAAACAAGGGTTAAAGGGAAATTGACCCAGCAGTTGACGGGTGACTGATACACTGAACTGGAGGTCTTTAATCTTGCTGCTGAGCTTACATGAAGCTTATATAACAAATTACAATGCCTACAGGGTAATACATCACCTGATAGAGTCCTGCTTTTCTGTCTTCCCTCCTTCTCCCTCTCAGCCCAAGAGACAACTGTTAGATTCACAGGAATATGTGTTTATGGGAACAAACTGTGCACTCTAAATGCTATCCAGACAGATGATCCATCAACAGGAACAAAACACATGCAACGCTGCAGAGGTTTGACTGTAATTTCAAGCTAAAGTTGCTTTAAAAAAAAAGTACATAATCTATTCTTGAAGTCATCAGTGATTTGTTAAAATAAGACAAGACTTTAAATTCTATATTTTCTATAAGCGTATACTGATAAATTGCTCCTAAAAATGTGAGAATAATTACTGTTTAACTGACTCTTTATGTTCATTATGACAGACTGTACATAATATCCATTGCAGCAGGTCCCAATGCTGTCATTTCCCTCCTGAATCCCTGGCATCAGACACACAGATATACTGTTTTGATAAAAAGAGACTGCCTGCCTTAAACCGTGTCCTGGCTGCACCTGGTGAATGATAAAATGTATGACTTTTCAGATAAGCCCACGAGTAGAACAACACTGTCCAGGTGCAGATTATTGGCGTAGCGTAAGCCGCGTCTTGGTATGCAGAGGAAGGCAGATTCTTCCGATAGCTCAGCAAAAGGGATTCGACTTCAGCACCCCGGCTTTAGATGTATTCCGCTGTTCTGATCTCCTCGGACTAGTTTAAGGTCAGAGGTCATCGTAAGTGCTCACCGCAGTGCGGTTTAAGATATACTGTCAGGATGTCAAGTTTTGATCAATGTTAATGCAGGTTATTCTCAAATATCACAAATGTCTTCACATGCTAAAACTGTAATTACAAAAAACCAGTACACTCAACTCACTGACTACAAGCCTCCAAGTTATTACACTATTAAAAAAGGTTGGATCACATAATGTACAAGCCATAAGTTTAACTCTTCTCACAGCTCAACAAAGGTTTTGAATTTACCTGTAGACTAGGAGACCTTAGCTGTCATAATCCAGACTCCAAAGCATCTTCAAACAGAAATACTGATCTCGGATCATAACCTTTCATACAGTAATTGGTGGTCCTGGTTCAGGGCCCTGCAGTCAGCACTTCTAGCAGCAAATAAAGCTGTCTGAAGCTGCTCTGGCAGGCTGACTAATCAGGCGTTACCCACAGCCAATTTAAGTGCATCTTAAAGTGGATGACAGACACATCTTAAGTTTCTGCAACCTGGGGATGAAAGCAATCAATTTGAAGCAGTTTCAACCAGCAAATATGAAGCTGTACGGCTCTAGAAATGTGTTTTAGCTCATTTGTTTTATTCAGAGAGCAAATGGCTTCAGCTGTTAATGCTTTAATGGATTATCAAAGGCCCAATTGACTTCATTTATAGCTGCCATGAATCCATACGGATGTGTGCTTCTTTAAGTTAGAAATTACAGGTATAGGTCTGGCAAATTCCATTTTCATATTTGAACTCCTGTTCTTGTAGATGAATTTAGGGCTAATTAGGGCTGGCCAATACGAATCAAATTTTATATCTCAATAACTTTTTCCTTAATCACGATTTACAATCTATATTTTGATATGATATTTTTTGTTTAAGTAACCAAACAAATGTTTCGAATGAACAGCTTTGAGTGCTACAGTAAATGTATTTTTATCAAGGATCAGAAGCACGATGTGCATTAAGATTTTTGACTGAAATTTAAGTAGATTTGTATTACAATAATATAAAATGCTTTTCAATGACCATAACAAAGACAGAGATGTGCAAAAAGCTAAGGAAAAGAGATACTTTTAACTCAAACCAAGTTAACTCGATATAAACGATATTCCCTCATTTTATTTTGTGTGAAAAAAACTTCATATATATTTGAAAATCTCGATATATTGCCCAGCCCTAGGACTAATACTGATTTCACAAATTATAATGCTACTATTAGGTATAAATCTACTCCAGTACTTCTAGCATTTAACCCTATTGAATGCTTTGTGTGTGTGTGTGTGTGTGTGTGTACTAGTGTTTGCCATGATGCTGTCTGCAGCTTTTCCCAATATCATGATTATCTGAGGATTTCTAAATTTCAGTCAAAGGAAAGAGTCACTCTCAGACTAAAGTACCAGGTCCAGATTGTACTTTCTGTGATCTGAGAATTTTCCATTAAATGTAATTTATGAAGTTTATGGTAGAAGACAGCTAAAAGACAGCTGTTCACCAGAGAGCTCTGCTCCTGCTTTAGTTTTAGGCTACAAGCTGTATTATAAATGCACATGTTTTTGCAAAGCTTCAGTTTTGGTTGAATCTGCCAATAAGCTGATAAATCTGGTAAATGTTTCCTCGCTGAGGCCACAGTGGGTGGCGGTTGTGTACCACAAGATTCCACCAAGTGTTTCTAACATTTCCATCCAACTACAGTCTGTTAAAAAGGAGAAATAAATTGTTACTTTGCCAATCAGGAGAACAAAGTAGATACAAAAAAGTTATATATAAACCACTCCTTTTAAAAAAAGTGTTTAAACGATAACAAGATCTTCATGCACTGCAGCTTGTGCCTGCATCACTTTCTTTCCAAAAGTACATTTTGTTCAGATTTATTTGAACAAGTTTAGTGAAAACAGCAGAAGGAAAATGATCCGAAAGACAAACAAGACAAAAAAAGTTACAAACCCTAATAAAACTTAAAATGTGTTGCTTTAATGTTGCCCGTATGTTGTGCAACAATATTATTTTGGTGCGCAGACAAAAGCCCCACATCTCTTGAAACCAAATCCCCCTCCCACCCAAGCACACAGATGCCCAAGACTATCTCTCTTACCCTCGTCTCTCAACAGCTTTTGAGAGGTCTAAGTATAAAATAGCGAGGTGCACTAACAGTATCTGTCCATTGCAGGATACATATAGAAGGTACGTGGAGAGACTCAGGTAAGAACTTGCATCAATCTGTCACTCGCTTCCCTCTGGGTGATAAGAGAAATTCCAACAGAGAGATAACGCTGGACATTCAACTTAATTCCAAAGGAAGAACTTTTCATCAGTGGGTCACATATTAGCTTTCAGAAAAACGGAGTGCTGTGAGTTTCTTTCTCCTTCCCCCCCCTTTCTGCTTTTGCTCATGTTGCACAGTCCGAGTACGGGAACGACATTGTGAACCTGCGCACTTGAAATTCCAAAGCAAACATGCCGTCTTTAAAGACAGCCTTATTTTTCATTATTTTCAATGGCCGTTTCCCTCACCTGAAATAAACTTGTTAGATAACGCAGCAACCAGAGCCATGGTTGTATCTCATACATATTGGACCAATATGATAACAAACTGTTTAAATAATGTTAAGGTCAACCAAGTTTCCCTGCAGACACGGTTTTGTTTACGATTGAGATTTTCAGAACAGAAGTTTTGTTGTTTGCCTTTTTGTGGAAATTTTGTTTGCTAACTAGCAATCTGTTATTTTGCAAGCTGCTTGAGCTAAGGGATGGCATTTTAGTAGAAAAAAAAAATTCCTGAAGTAGCTACTTAAATGAAGCATGCACAGAGGGGGACGTTACTGACTCACTCATTTTGAGCATACATGGCTTTGGTTAAAGTTCAAAATGTCAACTAAATTGATTTCATGAGGCACAGCTGGCAACAAATTAAGTGCTAATCAGTCACAAATCCCGCTTAGTCATACACATTATGCAAAAAACCATGGAGTACACACGGCTGAGTGTTACTGCCAAGCCCATTTTCATTTTTTAATAAGTTTGTCTTTTTAGCCAAAACAATTCCAAACTGAGGAACAACCATTTGCAAGTACTTCAGTGCAAAAAAGATCTGCCCAAACCTTTTCTGGTATCTCTCAAGCCACAGATTTCACAAAGTTGAATAAGGAAGAATGAAAACACTGACACAGTGATGTGGAAGACACATTGTTTCATACAAAGACAATTGATTTGCTTTGTGGCACAGCAATAGCCCTTACTCAGCTGGGGTGTTATGTGAGTGCTAGTCTGGCTTTTTTTCTTTTTTTTTTTTTCTAAGGTTCATATGGATCAATACGACATGGCACATTTAGAAGACCCCTACACCACACCTTGGGACATGGGAGGCAAGAGTGGAGCCTCTCAATGTACCATCTCTGCACTCTATTTGCTGATTGGAGGTGGGGGTGGGGGTTGGTGACCATCACAGCCGGCCCAATACCTCACACGCCTGTTTCAAGTGCATGACTGACTGGAGGGATTTTTGGTTGTTAATCTTTTATTTGGTATTTTTATGTGGCACTTGTCTCTCAGGTTTTCACAGAAAGCGTTTATTGCGGTCGTAAATAACATAATAAATATGAATGTTGACCCGGGGGCTTTAACAGCTGTTTTTGTTAGTTTTCTTCCTGGGCTTCCAACAACCTAGATGTCTCCCCACAAACAAAGACTTGGGCAGGTGGGAAGGTGAGATAAGCAATTAAAAGTGAATCGCTCAATATTATTCTAGAAAAGGGGACAGCAATTGTGTGTCCGATCCCCCTCCATGTTGTCTTCCTCCCAAAAGTAGCTGCATAAACTGGTTGTTTGACCTTTGGAAAATATATCATCCCAAATAATATCCTCTAACTTTTAGAATCGGATTTTTCAAATAAATAAAAACAACTCATAAGATCAAACTGACACCTTTTAAAACAAAACCTTGATTCATTTTGTAATCATATAGCATAACCGATTTAAAAGCTTCTATGGTCCACATGCTGGGTTATTTAAATAGAATGAATGAACCATTTGCACACTAAGCACAAAGAGAGGTGCAATTAGAAACCCATAATACTGCTGGGGCCTGAAAATAGTGGTGGCATAAGGGTAATTCATTTTCATTGGGGTCACCACAGCTACATAGGCCCTACTAATATATTGCTTTATCTTTTCAACTGTGTTAAAAACAGCTGTTTGGCGCTGTAGTAGATAATTCAAGTAAGGGTTTTTTGGTCCATGTGGGCCAGCAAGGAGACAATGGAGACCCATCGATTGGAAGGGAGCTTGACATCCTGGCTTCTTGTCAGCTGAATAAAAAGACCATTACCCCTTCAGCTCTGGCTTGATATACACCACAAGGAAGAAAGAATTAGGACTTTTACTCCAGTCCCATCAACCCATATCTTCTTTTTCTCCCTTTCTTTCGTTTTTGTTTCCTTTTTCTTCAGTTTGTCCCATAATCATTGCAATCTTTTCTACATTACAGGCTGCGTTTGTGAAACAATAGAGTGAAGCTAATAACTTTTCCTGGAGCGGCAGTTTTTTGCCAAGGGGAAGAAAAGGGGAAGGACTGAGATGATAAAAGGACGGCGGCCTTGGTCAAAGGTCAGCCACTGTGATCTTATTGTCGTTCCTTTTGGTGCTTTTAAGAAGAGACTTCTGTATTTCATTACCTTGGGATGGAATTTAACCTATTTTTCAGAGAGGTTTCAAAGAAATAAAGGCTGTTAGGAGCTGAGTGATGTATAAATGCTTGAACTTTATTCATGTCATTTTTGTTGCGTTTAGATGTTGACATTTAACAAGGCTATGAAACAGACTGAATGAACAGATTTGAAAACATTCTGTGACCCTGGTTGTTTAAATCAATTTCGTAAAATATAAAATAAAGCTGCCTTGCTTCATCCATAGTTTCTCAGTGTTTAGAGGCAATGTTGTCAAACAGCCATGGGCATGTGCTCATATGTGCTTTTTTGTAGATTTATTTAAAAATGTTCTAAAAAAAAACAAGAAAGAAAAATAAATAAATAAATAATATTTTAATTTAATCAAATCTGAGTTTGTG
>JBBDHI010000006.1:19260107-19283919 GCA_037177115.1 Craterocephalus stercusmuscarum
TTAGCAAACATGTGCATTAAGATTTGTTTGTTTTAAGTCGGTCTTACCTTTTCAATATTGTGAGAATTTGAGTTTACATGGTAGGTTTTGTGTTTTAAGACTGATTTAAATTCAGTAACTAAAGCCAGTTAAACCTCTTAAAGCTTTGAACATACTTCTGAGGGCTCTCACTGAGTTGGAGCTTTATATAAACACTCAAATTACATGCCCCCACCTGTGTATGTGTGAGAGAGTTTGCATGTGTGTATGTGTATGAGGTGGGGGGCAGATCTGCAATTTAGCCAGTTATACAGTTCTTAGTTTGTTAGTTCCATTACAAAAGCTAAACTCGAGTATTGTCTCATACTCTAAAAGTGTTTGTTGCAACTTTTATTGTTGTTGCTTTCTCGATTAAACTTCAGTTCCATCCTCATTTCGAATCAGTCTGGGATGCTTAATCGTCTCAAATGACTTTTTGCTACACATTGTCCTTTAATCAGTTAGCTGTCATGGATATCCAAACAATATCCAGGTCCCAAAATTCAGGCAACTATCCACCTTCGGTGGATAGTCCACCACCAGTCGGATTTATCTACCTTATAATGCCTGGCTGCAGATACCTTTCCTGAATCAGTGACACATGAAGCATCTTTAATCTGTTCATACAACATCATTTATTCCAAATGTTTGGAATAGAGCTTTTGTACTCCCCTTATCAGACGGGGACAATTCAACTCTACTGCATAACTACAGAGCTGTTTCCAAACTCTGCATATTGGCAAAGGTTCTTGAAAAGCTTGTGAAGGATCATTTTAAAAAAAACAAAGAGTGAGCTGTGTCAAGCAAACAGGAAAGCACCCCCAGTGCTTCCTCCTGTTATCTTAATTGATGAAATTGCTCCTTTATATCCCAGTAAAACAAGAAACTAACTAAAATTGATTTGATTTATTCATAAAGAAATAAAACTATTTTTCCACAGCAGGGAACGACTTGTTTTACTCCTTGGTTATAATGGCACATTAAATTAAACTGATGTATGTAAGACGTGTGTTTAACAACCTGTTGATAATACTGGAATACTATATATATATATATATATATATATTGTATATTACAATATAATGATGTGTCCTAATGTGTTCTCTTCTGTAGGTCTCCAGTCTTTTTAAAGATGGCACAATCGGAGGAAATATCAACATAGTTATAGTGGGACTCGTCCTTTTGGATGAAGAGCAGGTGAGAATCTTGACGGCTGACCAAACAGTCAGTGTCAGACAAAACCCAGCCTCATACACACAGTTATGGTCCTTCAGACATATAGATGATGAAATGATGATTAACCTTATTAATTGATATCTTAGGTCTATCAAAAATCTGTTGTAACTATTAAAAGTTTTTAGAGTGCTTTGTAAATATTTGTAATTGTCCATTTAACCTTTCTGGATTTAGGTAGAAAATTCTCAGCATGGTAGAGTTAGAAAGACAGCATAAGCTACAGGAACAGGTGGCTTAAACGTAAATATCAAGGATAATAGCTTTTGTTTTCCATCCAGCTGTGACGCTGGCAGATTTTAATCATCTATAGGATAAGCTAAGTATGAGTATTAACTACATAAAAACTAAGAACCATGTTTTACCACCTTCGTCTAATAAGTCCTCCAACTGTGTCAAGCATTTAGTGTAATTTGATGTTTAAAAAAAAGTGCTAAACTAGTAGTTAAGCTAAGGAAAGAATTCAAAACATTTCCTATAAATGTGAGGGCATAAATCGGCCTTTGTTTTGTGGAGAGACTGTTGCCATTTTTCAACTTCTTTTTTATCTGTCTCATCTTGCAGAATGGCTTGGTGATCAACCACCATGCTGATCACACACTGAACAGCTTCTGCCACTGGCAGTCAACTCTCGGAGGCAGAGAGGGCCGGCACCATGACCACGCCATCCTCCTCACAGGACTTGACATCTGCTCTTGGAAGAATGAACCCTGTGATACTCTTGGTAGGTTTGTCTGTTTTACTGCTGAGCTGCTAAAAGATAAAGTAGAAGCACCGAGCACAAATATCTGAGACTGAAAATAGACTCCCAGCAAACTCAGCAATACAATGAGAAGCAGGGAGAAGTTAGGTTAAGATATTTATCTTTTGCTTAAATAAAGTCACATGAATTGCGTTCAAGTTCCGCGTTTGATGTCAGTATTATTGTATCACTGCAAAGCTGACTTTCTATCACGGTTTTGGTTTGCATATAGAAGACGCAATTAAGATGGTGTGACTCAAAACGGCTTATACTTAGCACTCTGAGTCTATTAAACCAGTTTAATAGTTTTGGATACTTATATTCCATGCTACACCATGAAACCGGCCAATCACTATACAGTAACTCTAATAGTCTGGGAAGGTGCCTCAGTTGTTCTCTGTGACCGAGTGACCTGGGATGACACCAACTAAACCAGATGTTATAGATGCCTGCAGCTTTCTCACTCCAGCGTCACGTTTCTGTATAATATGAAAAACCATAAAGTTCAGATGTAGATACAAAATATTCGAAAAGAAATATCAGAAGGGCAAATCTACAGCATAGTCATGTGTCTTTAATACACACTAAACTGAAAAAAAAATCCCAGTTAGATATATTCTGTAAAATGGAAACAGAAACATTAGTTTTGCTTAAAAGGAAATCAGAAACGAACAATAAAAGAAAACATCCGATTCTTTTATGTTATTGTTCATGCTAAAGCGTTGTTGTCTTCCACACTGTGAGAAAAGACATTTGGTGTCCCAGAATAACATATCACACCCACCCACCCACTTACAAACACACACAACCACACACACTTTTGACTTCAAAGTGTCCAGGCTAGCATTAGCCCTAATCATTGCTATGACACCCTGGTTCAAAGGTTTGTTTGTGTGTGTGTGTGTGTGTGTGTGTGCGTGCATGTTCATAAAAAAAGGTGCTAGTGCTAATTCACAAAGGTGCAAGGTAACATGGCAGTTTGTATTCCAACCAGTAATTATATAACACTGTTTATTTGCCTTTCCCTCACAGCCCTATCCCTTAATGTTTTCACCCATATTTCAAAACTGATACAAAATATATGACCTACCTCTTTCCCTGTCACCATATATGAACTAAATGGATGTTCCCACAGTCAATCTGCCTACTTATGTTTAATATCATTACTCACATTAGTTATTTACATGAGAACATTACTTCAGGGGGTTTTGAACTCCATAGCCAATGACTTAAAGTCATAAATTAAGCAAAACACAAGACTAAACTCCGTGAGACACAGAGACAAAAACGTTAAGGCAGGGCCCCATGCGTATTATCGCTTTTGAGTCACAGCCAGGGGTGTTGTGCATGTGTGTTTGGAGAGACAGAAGAAGAGGGGACAAAGGAGCTGACCTGTAAAGGGGAGTTAATAAGAAGTGAAAGATGTGTGGACAGGAGGAGATTTTTAAAAAGTTTAAATCAAAGATAGCAGGGGAGGTTTGAGGTTGTTCCCAAAGGGTCCCATATTTCAACATATGAAGGGATTTCCACTCTTTGCTATCCTTCGCTGTGCTTGATATTTCTCACACAGTTTAGATTAGATTGAGATTGTCTTTTGACTTTAGATCATTGCACCACAGAAGTAAAGAGCACACACATCTCCTCAGCAGTTTTTCTGTTTGTTATTAAGATGTGATGTAACATTGAGAATGAACAACGCTGGGTTTGCAGGCTTTGCTCCGATTAGTGGAATGTGCAGCAAGTACCGGAGCTGTACCGTTAATGAAGACACCGGCCTGGGTCTGGCATTTACCATCGCCCATGAATCAGGACACAAGTAAGGTTTTCATTATCTCTCATGATGAAGAAAACAAACGAACAAAAAAGAAAGAAAAGGGAAGAAATGTAAAGGTTGTGTCAAATTATTTTTCCATTTTCCAATAAATGTGTCAGCAACTTGTAAATTCAGCCGCCTGATGCTGTTTTGATTAAAATACCATAACTCACAGATATGTTCATGCAACAAGCAGCATCTGTACTGCAAAGACCTCCTGAATGTGCAAAGGTGTGAACCTCTACATGTCAAGCACTGAAGATGTGGAATGCTGCGATTGCCTTCAAGCTGATTCCTTGTCAAAGAACTGCGTTGCATTAAATGATGCACTGGTTTTACTGTTTGTAGGAGCGATGCTTGTAATGGCCTCTTTGCGTTTGAAAAATGTGCCTCTATGTAAAATGAAATGTACTTAAACTTTTCAAACACACATTTCTGCAAACGTGTACAGTGAGTAATGTAATCCGCCAAGTTTTACTCCACCAGGGCAGCAAAAGATGTTTCTAAATATTTCAGAAAAGTTGCACAGGTTGATGATGAGGTTCCTAACTGCATGAATGCTGTCTATCAGTTTCTGCTTTACAAACACTTCATCTCCTGGTTTAAAAGCGAGACAATGGAGCTGAACCATTACTTGTCATTGGAAGACAAATGTTTGTGCACTTCTTCATTCTGCAGTTTTGGGATGGTCCATGATGGGGAAGGCAATGTTTGCAAGAAGTCGGAGGGGAACATCATGTCACCCACTCTTGCGGGTCACAATGGCATCTTCTCCTGGTCTCCATGCAGTCGCCAGTATCTCAGCCGCTTCCTCAAGTAAGCAACCTGTCCTGCTGTTTCGTGGTAAACAACACTAAAATCCTTTACTTACTTACATTTATGGGTGTGTTTTTTAGAAAGCATTTTTGTGTTGTGACCACATGTTATATTGATGAATAATGATGACATTATTGTGGTAGCTTTTGATATGTTTATGTGATTCATCATGCATTACTAATCAAAAAGGTATGTTATAGAAGACCATGTCAGCAGCAGATCGGCCAGTTTCTGTTGCTTCTGTGATCTACACAGCGGCAAGTGAAAAACTGCACTGTATAGTACACTCTGAATAAACAGTCCTGCTGCATGCGTTTGCGAGAAAGAAGTTGAGATTCACAGTGAAGCGAGCATAGCAACAAGGTTAAATGATTTGTTGTGCTGCTTAAGTGCTGTTTTACAGGGTGAATATTTATTATGCAAGCTACATGTCTGTGAGAGTTTTCAAGGCAGAATATAGTGTGTGTTTGTGCAGTGGGTGCATTTCCAAACATATAGCCTGCTCACCCGAGCGAGAAAACAACCATTGGGACCGTAGCGTCCATGTGTCTGGCTACGTTTCTAAGTGTCCATTAATATGTTTTTTTGTGTGTGAGTGTGTGTGCTTGAAACTAGATAGCCCAGAGTCGGTGCCCTCCACTAAATTTACCAGTGTGTTAACTGAACTGTCAGGACTGCTCTCTTTGAGTGGTGGAGACAGACAGTGTATTTCCTCGCTGAGTTATTAGAGCTGGGATGACCTCAACCTTGTTAGGCCTGTCAGCCTTATATTAAACTCCCATCACCCCTTGAGGCCACGTGGAGAGGATCTCTGAACCCTGAATGCCTAGGGTGTTTAATTACTGAAAGAGCTGTATGTTTTCCTAATTGCAATCAACAAATGTTATGACATTTAAATGTTTTTGCATCTTAATGAATTTACTGAGACTTATAAATGTCTCTCTAATGGGCAATGGAGAGGAGTGTTAAATTTGCAAACAGAGTTTACTGCATACTCAGTCTGAGCTAATTCTAATCCAAGGTGCATATTCTTAATCAGATGTAGTCAGGTGTAAATGAATTGAGCAGTATTTAAGATGGTAGTTGTACAGTTAAAGGAGCTATACCCGATATTACGTCCGGCTATGTTAGTTAGCGATAGCGGATAGTTTTTAGCTTTGGCGTGACACTCTTTTTTCAGCCAATGGGGTTAACTTTCGTAACTTCTTGATCCTTAAGGGAACGTTTTTACTGGCTGTTCGGAATCCAGAGGTTCTGAAAGTTAACCCCATTGGCAGAGAAAGACGTCACGCCTAAGCGAAAAATTAGCTGCTATCGCTAATTAAAATAGCTGGATGTAATATCGGGTATAGCTCCTTTAAACTGTAAATATTGAATATTAATTAATTAGTATAAATATTGCACTTGCCAGGTACCCTTTCCAAATGCCCGGATGTTCCAAACGAGTTGAATCGTATTGATATCAGGTCCACAGAGCATGTCTATTTACTGCTAGAGAGCTAATTGTGTTTAAATCAGCTCTGATATCTCAACACCTCACTCCAATAAACCCCAACAACCAAAATTTAACGCAGTTAAATGTCAGACCTGTATCAACAGCTTTCAGCCCTTATCCCTTATAAATCTTCTATGCAGCAAACACATCCTTAATTATATTTCTATGGTACATTTATTATTTGAAGTCAGTTGGTTTAGCTCAGCTAAGATCATTTTCGCTTAACTTAGTCTGAATTATGGTAAGAAAAGACATTGTCTGCCTTTTTCAAAGTGACAAAACCACATCAAAGCCGCCTCAAAGCTCCCTTATTAACTAGGAATGACTCTCTTCTGCCTAAGCTAAACAAACTGGGAAACAACATGCTCATTTGTGAGCTTTAGAGGTTTAGGAAGGCAGACTTTTCCCTTCTATGGAATGATCCTGGCAAGTACAGCTGTTTCCCCCAGCCTTATGCTAAGCTAAACTGGTCAGCTGCTTGCTCAGGCTACATATTTACTCTAGTCTTGAGCGTTGGACTCACTGCTTAGGAACAACATACTAATTTGTGAGCTTTAGAAGTTTAAGTCAAGCAGACTTTTTTCTTCTGTGGAGGGAGCCTGGCTACAACAGCTGTTTCCCCCAGTCTTATGCCAAACTAAGCTAGTCAGCTGCTTGCTCAGGCTACATATTTACTCTAGTCATGAGCATTGTACCTACTGGTTGCAATTAGACCTTTCTGGTGAGATCTCGCCTCTGAGTATTGTTCCTCTTGACAGTCTTGCAGTTGGGATATGCTATTAAGACCTTGAAGTTTTTTTTTCCTTCCACCACATAACACGATTTTACTGGTATTATGTTTCATGCACCAGCAAACCATGGTTGTAACCAAAAGCCCAGTAATTTCTGTCTGGAAGAGATGAGTCAGTGAGTCAGGGGATCTGCAGGGAGTCATTGAAAAGAATGGGTCCTTTTCACATTCCTTTTTTTTAACACAAGCGGATGGTCTTGTGTACTGTGCTTTTAGCTTACAATTTGGAGAAAACATTTTAATTGGAGCCAATTTCGATGCTACTCTCTGTCCAGGTGAATGTAATCTATTGTTCAGGATGCTTATTATGTGAATAATACAGGATATCAGAACCTTACATTTGCAGGGCAGCCATTGTTCTCCACAGACACATTCATAACACTGTGGAATATCTCATATGTACGCACACACACAGACACACGTACGCTCTGTTAAAGCAATCAGGACCACTCGCTAACATAATGAACCATTCCAATATATTTGGCTTTTTCTTGCTCTTTCCACTATATTTTCACATTACGTCCTCCTGACTGCAGTGTTTAAGCTGTAAAACATCTCCGTATAGACACCAGTGATATCAGTTAACACTGGAAACCCCCCTGCTGGTGTCAGAATATGAAGGATATGGGCATGGGCTTTTTATGTCTGTCATAATTGAGTGTATGATGCCTTAAAACCATCCCTCTCAGGTTTTGGGTTTGGCAATGTGTTATGTTACCATGGCAACACTTTATGGTGGAACATGTGGATGCTCGCTGATGTGGAATTTACTGTGTGCGCAGCAGGAAACTGTTTAGAACAACAACTTTATGTGATGGCAAAAGCTACAATCACACGCTGTTTATGAGCATGCAGAATTTATATCAGAGAAAATGTTTAAAGATGATCATTACAACTGTTCTCTGACCTCTAATTGTCTGCTTTACTTCTTACTCCTGTCCTCCGCTTGTCTTTTTCCACTGTCTTGCTTATCACCCACTCATCCTATCGTTCGATTCTTGACTTAATTTTCCCGTTTTTACCCACACCCTGCCCTCTAGTACCGCCCAAGCTTATTGCCTATCAGATGAGCCCAAAGCTGTCAAGGAGTACCAGTACCCGGAGAAGTTGCCAGGCGAGTTGTATGATGCAGACACCCAATGCAAATGGCAGTTTGGGGAAAAGGCGAAACTCTGCACCCTTGATTTTAAGAAGGTAAAATGCATTTTTATCAATTTTTCCGATCCATGCTTTGATTCTCTAAGACGTTTTGCAAGCACGTCCACAGATCCTGATCACAAAAAAATATATATGATGCAATGTTTGAGAGGGAAAACAAAGAAGTTCAGAGTGGGATGAATGAAGTAGAGGAAAAAGGGACATAAGAGGAAGGAAAGGATGAAAAAGTGGAACTGGTTACATGTCCTCAAATGCATACACACATTCATACTGTGTGTCACTAACATGCATGCACACACACACACACACACACACAAAGCAAACAGAGAGAGTTATGATGCAGCCCATGATGTACTCAGTGGGACAGATGACTAAATATAAGCTGGAGCGATGCCAATGGGAATCTCTCGGTGCGACTCTCTCATTGTCTCATTGCTGCTGATGTTGCTGTTTGTTGTACTCTGCCAGATATTACAGTACGTGGAGGATTTGTTTCATTTTCACCTTAAATGTCACTTTAAAATCGTTAAATGATTTCTCTCTTGAGCCAAAGAGGGTGTCTTTCCTACTAGGAGGTTAAAGGAATTCGTCTTGAGACAGTAGATTTAATCAGATTTTAAAAAGGCACTTTAGTACTAGCTGCAATTAGTGGATGGCTTTCAAACATGCCAAACATTTAAAACACACTAAAATAAGCCATTTGTTTGCACTTTAGATGGAGCCATTGTTCAGACAAAAGTGGAAAGAACCTTCCAATGAAATGCAAAGTCATATCCAGTCTATCTTTTTTGGCTGTTCCCTCACTGGAAACAACCCTAAAAACCATGTATGATTATTACAACTATAACATATGCTTGTGTGCTTGTTACCAACAAGATGCTCAGGACCAGAAGTCCCCCAGCAGTTGTTGAGCTCATTGTCTTTCCAGGCCACTTGTTACTCATAAAAAATCACTACAAGGCTCAGCCTCAGTGGTGCAGTTTGTTGTGTAATGAACACATCCTTCATGAAACTTTTTGGCAGGCTTATCAAGATCAGGTACCACTAGAGGAGACAAATGATACACTCTGCTGTGTGTGCAGTTCGATAGAGATGAGTTACTCAATGAAAAAGCAAATAATGTTTGCAGGTGTTTTTTCTTCCTTTCTTTCTCCGGTTCTGTCACACTCGGTCCATCACCTCTTCCTGCCTCTGTCTACTCTTTCCATCCCAAAGTGTCTCTGCCAGTTTTACAGCTACAAAAAATCCTGAGCAAGCGAAACAGCTGGACAAATAGGCTTTGGGATGAATTCCATGGTGGCTCTTGGCAGCAATAAGCTGAGACTGAGGTGCTTGTCAGCATCTGTACTGAGTTGTCAGAATCTGATATAGTCATTCAGACAATAACAGAGTGGACATGTTAAAAAAAAAAGTAGCAGGCCAGTGTTTCTCAGGCAATGTGAGCACGCCCGATGCTCCCATCTGAATCTTTTAGGCAGTGTCGAGAGTTACAGCGATGACATCATGTAAGCTTGGTAAGGCCTAAGCTCTATGCGATCTTAATGTAGCCGTTTCTGGTTTTCCAAACCCAAGATTACATTTTTTTTGTCACTCTTCAATGGGAACAATGTATGTGTTTCTATTGGAACGGGTTTAATCTTTTTTAAATTCTGTTTTTCAAAGATTTCATTATCCTAGCTACTGGGGCATAAATATTTTGGAGATCCACGATTGGTGCACAGGGACAACTTGCCAAAGGATCATTATCCAGATAATCTCTTTTTCAGCAAGCTTTCATCGGCACTCATTAATAGCTCCCGAGAGACAAAATAACAATGTTATAAATTAGCGTTCCTCCTGTTGCTAGATTTATCTGCAGTTGCTGTAAGGAGGATTCTGGTCATCGGCATCAATTTTTCCTTAATGTTGTTTCAGGATATCTGCAAGGCTCTGTGGTGCCACCGTGTTGGGAGGAAGTGTGAGACCAAATTCATGCCAGCTGCTGAAGGCTCTGCCTGCGGCCCCGATATGGTGACTTAACACGAGTTCCTCTGTGTGTTCGCATTTGTGTGTTTGCATGAGGTGAAGGGGGTTTTGTAGTACATACTCGGAGGCTCCTCACATGATCCTCTTGGGAAGCTAGATTTTATTTTATCCGTTGCCTTTGAGGCAGTGCAGCGTCACCTTCAATATCATGTTTTTGTAAGAGAAAAAGAATATTCTTTTCAGGGTTTAACCTTTGGTAATATCAATAAGATGACCTTTGTTCAGTTGTAGCTAAAAGAGACTAAATGATAGGCTAATTTGCTACCACTTAAGAACTTAACTTTTATTTTGTGAAATCAAAACGAACGGCATATTTTTTGTTTTCTTGCTTCTTTAGTAGTGGGGCTAGTACACCGCTCCATGGCAACTTCTTACCAAATAAAAATCCACAAATGAAAAGCACAAAACAAGATGCTCTAACTAAAACGTCCTTGTGGTTTTAGTGAAAATAAATCTTCCAACAGAACAATGCAACACTGTCAAAAACATTAAAAGGGACAGTTCTAAAGTCCCTAAAGTTCTAAAGTTCTCCACTTATAATTATTAGTCTGAGCTGATTTGATTGTAAATTTTTCCTTTTGACATGAGTTGGCCCCATATTTTGTTCTGTTTGGGTTTTTCTTTCTTCTCTGGTTCAGTGTGGGGCTTAACATTGTGAACCCTGCAGTATTTAGAGGGAAGAAGTTATAAAGAAAGATGCCTCACACAGAATGAAGCCCATTCCTCTTCTAAAGGATACCACAGGCCTCTGAGTCAGTAAATTGCACGAGACAAAGAGTGACAGTAATTTATACAGCAAACAGGCTAAATTGATTCTATAATAAAAGCAAAATTTATTGAGCATTTTGGTGGTATTTAGTGCGAGCACTTCCACTGAGTCTTTCCATTTTCAAACAAAAGACATGAACTGAGTGACACTGCTTCATTTAATAGCATCTCTTTATAGGCCAGGGTCCTCATGTCCCTGGGTGAACCATTACATTTCCTGGTTAGCTAAGTTAAGAATATGGAGCAGCTTCATTTTCTGTGTGATTTGGGTTCATGTGAGTGCAGTGTGAATGAAATTCTTAGTTTGGACAGAGGTACCGGTCTCCTCTGCCTTTATTTTACCTCAGAGAGCAGCTGGTTTGTTGCTGATGTGGCAAAAATATGCTATGGGGGTTGAAGCCAAAAGGCAATCCGCGTTCTTTATTTATGCTTTAGTTCGGTACTTTCTTCTTTCATAAGGATTCTCCCCCAAGGCTCGTTCCCTTGACAGCCCATCATCCACATTTGCGTCTCAAGATATTGAACTTGATGGTTTAATCTCGCCCTATCCCTCCACGAGACAATTAGCTGAACACAAACAATGACAGGCTCACACAGGAATCCGTGGCACTCGGCTGTAGGGGGAAAACTTGAGGGGAAATCAGCTGTTCTATTTCTTAGCAGAGAAACAAGAGAATATTTGGAGGGGTTTGTGTCTATGTGTGTGTGTGTGTGTGTGGGTGCAGGCATGAATGAACAATGAGAACTACAACAGCTGAATACATATGACACTATCGATACCCCTGCCTGGGAGGGTTGCATTTGCACTTTGTGTGCATGTGTTTGCAGCTTGTGATATTTTGAGAAAAGTCCTGCTCAGTTTGGAACTTACAATTGCTCTAATGCTTCTCAGCCTTTGTGCAAACTGTAATATAAATATACCCGGTTTTGAGAGTGTGAGACACTGTAGGATGTTCAATCACTGCATGCAACAGTGACTAGAAAACTTTACCCACTTAACTTGGTTTAATATCCGTCTTCTGTCTTGCCTGATGGCCTCAACTGAACATGTTTGGCTGCATTCGCTGCTGGAAAACATTTCGGTCAGTGTGGTCCTGATGCGAAGGGGTGTGGATTCTATGGAGTTAATTGCGAGCTTTAGTGAAACTTTTCTCTGGAGGGATGTAAAAAAAGCAAGCGATAACATATGTGTATATCTGCACACTCATCAGGCCACCAGCAACCCGGCTGAGAGGGCAATTGGTCTTTCAAAATTGGGAGAAAATGTGAAAATGTCTGACGCCTTCCGAGATTAAGCTAGAATTAGGACATGAATATAAATAAATAACAAAATGCACAGTTTACTCCTGGATTTGGTCTGCATTGGGAAAAAGTATGAAATTATGTCAGTCTCTGCAGATTTTTTTGTAAAACGATTTTTGAATAGCTGTGGTCCACAGCATTTGTGTTGTAAACATCACAAAAATGATTCAAGATTAGTCCGTTTAAAACCAGTATATTATATGAGGTTTTGCCTTCCTTTATTTTCCTTCCTTCTTTTGCCCGTTCGTTATTCTTTCTCTCTCTTCAGTGGTGTCGTAGGGGACAATGTGTGAAACAGGGTGATGAGGGCCCGAGGCCTCAGCACGGCCACTGGTCGTCGTGGTTGCCGTGGTCTGCCTGCTCTCGAAGCTGCGAGAGCGGAGTCACCTATCGAGAGAGGCAGTGCAACAACCCCAGGTAAAGGAATTCACACTATTAGCCTGTAAGTTTAGAGAATTCATTCATCGTGTAAAGTCTTCTCCGTGACATCCCAAAGATTCACTACAGGGTTTGAGCTCACTGGATGCCAGTCACTGTGTGAAAATCATGTCTCATGCTCCCTGAAGCAGAATTTCACAATTTTAGCTGTATGAATCCTGTCATCAGCTTCATCTATGGACAAATATTTCATCTATTCGGCTTAAATCTGTCGAATTATTTGTTTATATGGACACTACATAAAATGATCCAATCAATAATGTTTTTGCATGTGCAGTATGTACTAATTTAAAAAAGGACAAAAAATGGGATTTTTTCTTTTTTATCGTTTGGCCATCAGAATGATAAATAATCCATAACTCTGAACAACGTTCATATGGAGGACCAGGAGGGTCTTAAAAAAATAATTGTGAAATAAAAATATAGATTAGTTGATATAATTTCAAAATAAAAAATTAATTAATGCAAAAAAAAAAAATCAAATTAGCAAGTGCACATTTTAAATTGAAATATTAAAGAGGTATTATATATTGATTGGATTTCATAATGGTTTACCCTCTCCGTTTAGCTTCTGCGTGACTCTTTGGGGCAGTAAAAACCAAGATAAACCAATAACAGCTACTCTTTGAATGTAAGCAGCTCTCTCACAGCCACACTTGGGTCTCTGTCTTGCATCTCCAAGTTGGTGAAGTAATAGCTCAACATCATTAAATCTGAGAGAAACCCTTCCTCTGAATGCTGGACAGATGCTACAGTGTTTCTCGGCAGTCTACAATTTCCCTTTAGTCTTCTTTAAGTATTTGCTATTTTGCGTCTGTCCTGTCAACATAGTTAGCTTGCTGGTAGCGAGCTGTCACTTCAATATGAATAAGGAAAAGGGAAATACCTTTTTAATTGCATGAAATGGAAAGATATATATTAGCAAATAATGAATTGTGTTATTTATTTCCCTGTCATAAGTAGCATTTCATTATACATTTACAAATCACAGGATTTGATAATGAATTATTTTATTATCCAATTCCTCCTTGCATAATCACTAAACATGTTGCAGTCTGATTCGTATTTTGCATTAATTAATTGTTGATTTTGAAATTACATTTAGAAATCCAAATTTTTATTTCACAATGAATTAGCCATCTTGAAATTGCTGTATTGCTATTTCAAAGACGTTCCTGGTCCTCCACAGGTTTAAGCAAGAGCAGAAACAACAAACAGAAACCATCAGAATAAGTGTATACATGTTTATGTTGTCCTACTGATCCAGCAAAGAAAATATTAGACCAACCTTTTTGATCAGATTTAAAAATTTTTCAATTTCATCATGGAAAGCATGGTGAGCTTAGCTTATCTAATTTTATTGGGAACTAACATGGCTAAGCTCAGCAAACTGCAGAAGCTGGTTTAAAACATCTAATGTGTCTCTCAGCAGGACAATAAAAGACATCTTCGAATGACTGGTAGTTTTATTGTTTCTACTTTGAATTGGGTGGAAAAAAGACCTCAAGATTAGTTATTTAAATAGTGAAGATAATTTGAATCTGCTGCTTCATTTCTTATCTGTACACTTGGTCCCCCTACTCATCCATCACTTCAGATTATTTACACTGTCAGTCAGTCAGGAAGCCCTATCCAGAATGTCAGGACCTCGTCTTCATCATTCCAAGATCCTGACAAGTGCTAGGCAAAATTAGATGGAGAGTGATGAGGAGAGAAATTATAGGGAAGGACAGATGGTGGTGGAGGGGTGAGGGGACTAAGACAGGAAGGAGTGTGAGCTAGGAAAGCAAGACAGAAGAGTAAACGAACAGAGACTTCACAGAAGGGATTAAAAAAAGCAAAAAGATGAAATGTTGAGATATGAAAGGAAAGAACCTGAGATTGAGAGATAGATAAGCGGCGATGTGATTGGAGGGCCGATAGAAGGTGATAGAAGGGGTTTTTGGAAACATAGCCTGAGGATATACACCTGTGATGGAAGAAGTCTCCTCAAAGAAGCACAGCCACACACAGGGGAAGACTCATGTGAGTCATGAAAGGACAATGAAATTCAGTGTTCCCTGTGAAATGGCAATTTGAAATGGGCTTACTCTGCACATCAAAAGCAGTTTCTTCCCTTAGACTGATGTGTTGCTCTTCATTCATAACCGTATATGTTGGATAGCAATATGCATCCAAGCAAGCACTGAAGAAGCAGCCGGGACTTGTGATTATTAAAACTGTGTTACAAATGGAACACAGTTACCTGCATAATGTGTTTTCTTCTGTCTCTGCAGACCTGTATATGGTGGGAAGTTCTGTGAGGGCTCCTCCAGGTCATACAAACTTTGCAACACTCAGGACTGTCCCCCCAACACACCTGACTACAGAGCACAACAGTGTGCTGAATTCAACAGCAAACAGTTCAGAGGATGGTACTACACATGGAGACCATACACCAGAGTGGACGGTGAGAAAGTTGTCCCATTTGTTTTCAAATTTAGGGAGAGATGCGTAAATCTAAAAGAGCATTTAGGGAAGCCATTACCAGCTAATCCTGTTAAGGTAGTAATCTCTTTACATGGCCTATTTGGTCTCTGTGGTTATTTCATTTTTCTTCCAGATCAAGATGTTTGCAAGCTGTATTGCTTTGCTGAAGATTACGATTTCTTCTTTGCCCTGGCCAGCAAAGTAAAGGATGGGACACTTTGCTCAAGGGACAGCTTCAATGTCTGTATTGATGGATTGTGTGAGGTAAAATCCAAACTCATGAAATTAAAGTGATTTTTTCCCCCCTTTTCTCTCAGTCTTTTTTCATTTTGTTTTATTTTGAAGACTGATCTCATGAGGGATGTGTTTGATGTTGAACAATAAATTTTTGAGAATGGATTAAGTAGAAGGCAAGACAAATGCACATTTTTGTTGTATTGCTGCCTCACAGCATCTTTAGTTTTTCATGGAAAATGAATGCGGATGTGTCACCACCGCCATAAAATTAATGCTTGTAGTTTAAACCCATGTCATGATGTAATATTGCTTTTTATGTACAAAGTGTTCTTTCTTCCACAGAGAGTGGGGTGTGATCGTGTCTTGGGCTCTCCAGCTGTGCCTGATGCATGCGGGGTGTGCAAAGGAGACAACTCAACTTGCAAGATCTACAAAGGACAGTATACAAAGCAGCACTTTACTAACAGTAGGTCCACTCAGTGCATTGTTCAGTATGCTAACTTTACTGATGATATTTACACCTTTTAAAATATCCATGTTATGCTCATTTATGGGGCATCACATTAGGTCTACTAGCTAATACTGAATAAAACTGCTCTGTTTTTAGTTGCAGCAGCTATTATCAAACTCTCCCCTCTACATCCAAAACATGACCTTGTCCTGCTATGGCTGGCCAAAAAATGATGAAATGTGAGGGGGGTGCTTGTTTGTTGTGTGGTTTTTTAATGGGGAAACCAAAAAGCCTTGACTATAAAGAAGGGGTTTCAGCGGGTTGAAAGAACTTTGAATGTTTTGGATTAAGAGATTTGTAACTTTTTAAGGTTTTACATTCACAAACTGCATTATATTTTGATTTTATATTATATATTATTTGAAAAGAAGGAAAAGAAAAAATACATAAAAGCATTTAAAAGCCGTGGATTCTTTACTATATATCTCTGCAGTAGAAACTTTTCTTCCCTTAGTTTTATAGCTTATATGCTGTGTGATAAAATCTGTGAGGCTTTTAGTGATTTCTTGAACTTATATGTTTTACCTCAGAGTACTATGGAGTAGTAACCATACCAGCAGGAGCTCGAAGCATTCGCGTGATGGAACTGAACACATCCGCCTCCTATTTGGCTATCAGGGACACTCAGAGACAGTTTTACCTTAATGGCCACTGGACGGTGGACTGGCCAGGGCGACACTTCATTGCTGGGACAACTTTTGAGTACAAGAGACCATATAATAGACCGGAGAGCCTCATATCAGCTGGTCCTACAAATGAAACACTAGTAATTGAGGTAAGCCATCAGTGGACGCAGAAATTTCGCTCTGCTTGTAGTTTTTCCTTACATGATTACATATTGCCGTATTATTCTCTCTTCAGATATTGTTGCAGGGATGGAATCCAGGTGTGAACTGGGAATATACTCTAAAGCACGCTGATGAAAGGCTGACGAAGAATCACATCAGAACCAATTACACCTGGGCCATCATCCGATCCCAGTGCACAGCAACGTGTGCTGGAGGTACGAGCAAACATGATTGAAAAGGACAATCATCCTCTTAGTGAATAGAGATATCAATCCTAAAATAGCATCTATGATAGATGAAAAAGGACAGATTGCTTTTAACCTTAATCTCTGACGGGCCACATTTTAAATGGACAGTTTCAGAATCAGTAGACGAGCATTTAAACTCAGTCTGGCCTCTCTGACCTGTAATAAGGCTTCTAGCTGCAGGTTAAATAGAGAGTTGCCCCATTATTACTGAGGGGACATTAGAGGCTCTTGTTTAGAGCTCCTCTTGGTCCACTGGAAACCCATTTATTAGAAAACACACTCAAAATGGAAGCGTACACACACAGGAAGCTATGCGATCAGTATACCACCTGAGGCCTGGCATTACATACGCATGCAAAAACCGCTGTAATGGCCTGGGCAGGTAATTTGTGGCCAGAGGTTAAACACATAATAGGTATATGTGGGCATGCGCATGCCTGCATGTTCATGTGTGTTTGCTCATGCACACTTTGTCACTGGGTGCATGCCCGTTTGACTTCATGACAATGAACAAAGCCCCCAGTGTAGAGTTCTTATTGATTGACCCTGCAGGTTAAAGTTCCCCACCCTGGTCTGTTGTAGTCCACCCCAGCCACCTCAGCCTCTTTCTGGGCCCAATTGGAGGGCACGATGAGTTGGGGGATGTTTGGTTTATTAAAGAGTGTGACTGACTAACTGACTAACTGGAGATGACCTTGCATAAGGCCAAATAACAAGCAAAGCCTGCAGTAAAGTTTCAATTAAGTCAACGTGATCACAACTGCAGCTGTGCCAGGAGTCTTCAACACATAAATCAGGGTTGGGGTGATTTTGTTTGGCTTAATGTTACAGTGAAGAAATTTTAATAGAAAATCAAGATGTTCATGTAAAAATCATGTCTTTGCATGACACATGTGCAGATGGAGGTTTAGTGAAAGAGGACACATGTTTTAATATCCATCGGCCTTCTCTTCTCTCCCCTCAAGGGTGTTGTGTTGTGAGCGTGAAATATATTGCTTTTTCCATTTGTTAAAGTGTCTCATCCTCACCTTCATACACATGTACATTACATACAAACATTTCATCATCTGTCTCAAGTTCCAAACTGCCTTTTGTCATGCAGCTGTTTTTTTTTTTTTTTTAAAAAGGAAAACCTGTATCAGCCCGTCATTTTGTCTTTATAGAGCCAGCTGGAGTAGACTCAAATTGAAAACGATCTACTCCGTATAAGATTATACTAAACTTAGTTATCTCTAACCCTTGCAGGACATATGAACACCAAGTCAGCATGCTACAGAGACTTGAGAGTGCAAGTCAACGTGTCGTACTGCAACCCCAGATCAAAACCAGCTACAGGAGTGGTGCCCTGCAACACCCAACCATGTCCTGCCAGGTCAGAACCTCTGCACGAACATACCAGGAACGGTTTTATCACTCAGATTGGCTCTAGATGTAAATGTTGGCCATCTTGTTATTTTAGTTGAAAGAGAAATATCTTGGCTACCAATACTTTTATTCTTCATAAATTATACTCACTTCTACAATTCTACACAATTTCATAAATGCACCATTATTATCTCTGAATAAAATGGCCTGTTAACTAGCTTATTAGGGTCTTTGCTTGTAATGAAACATCTACAAGCACATCTGCTTCTGCCATGTCTCTGCTTTCCTTGTGTAAATTAAGAGAGGTGTGTCTTCATCTCTGAGCTCAATGCACAACAGAATTCAGTGTCCTGCCAGCAATCTGGTATATTAAAGTATATAAGAAGACAACCTGGAACCAGAACAGGCAGGCGAGACCAGTGATGAGGGCAAAATCTCAGCAAGGGCTCGACTGGGCAGAACCTGCAAGCCAGGCAGGAGGCCAGCAGCGAATGGGACAAACGGACTCTGAATTTGGTGGCCCATAACAGGACTGACAGAAGGCTGGAAATCTGAGCTCCGGGAGGTCTGACAGACTCAAAGGGGCAGATGTACGTTCCACAAGGAAAGGGTCAACAAAGTCTGGAGCAGCAAAGACATTGGAATACTCCACCTGCCATGGGTCAGCGGGTAGAGTGGAACCCCCAGTATTCAATCAGTACTGAACCCCAGCCCTCCCCGGTGCTGTTTGTGAAAAAAGCTAAAGTTAGCTGACCCGGAAACTGTCCCTTGATAGTGTACAACTCTCTGATAGAGGAGGAAAAATCAGGAAGTTGAGGAGCGTAACACTACAGGGTCGAATTAATGTTTGCTGACACAGAATAGAGAAAGAAATAAATAGTTTTGGATCGACTTACCAAAATTGAACATGGACATGTCGAAGAGTAGAGGAAATTGAACAGGGAACTGGCAACCACAAAAATGACTGTGGCCCCAGAGACAGCCTTATGACCAGTTTGGCACCATTCATGATCCTCATTGGTAGAGGTGTATGCTTGGCAGCAACCGGGGTGGGAACAAATAAAAAGTATTGACCCATCAAGGAACTGAAGAAAAAAGGATTGCAGCCACAGATGTCAGCTTGGCCACTGGGCAGCTGGATCGCAGAGGTGTTAAGTGTCAGTGATGACATAGAGCTGGGCGGCAGTCAGGAAGAAAATCGTAATGTCGTCTATAGGGTTCTTCCTATCACCTTTATCCATGAAACCAGACACACAGGAGCTTCTGAAAACAGGGTCCTGTATGAGAAACACTTGTGAAAGTATTCAATCTTCCCACAGATGTCAGACAGACCATTGATATAAACAAGGCAATCTTTCACATCATGTTCACCTCCTTAAAGCCCCCTGTTGGGAAGAAGGAGCCTGCTGGGTTTACTGACTGGATTTTATTGCAACTTCTTTGAAGGAAAATCGAAATCTAGGACACCGAAACCATTTCAGTTAGAAATCCAAGGCAGGGGTCAAAGACAGAAAGGAAAAAGAACAACAGGTAGAGAAAAAAAGATCCAGTTGAAAAAAGATTTGGCACAAACCCCAAAGGGAGACAACTACATCCACATGAACAAGCAGACGTACCCTGATGGAGAAGATCACATATGTCCGAGTGCGTTCAGTCACAAAGAGTTTGTGTGCGTAAGATATCAGAGATAGTTTAAGTTAAACATCAATCATGTCTGTGACCATTTGTGGTTTCTAAAATTTGTGAGTTACTTCATCACTATAAAACCGCATGTTTTTTACTGGCTTTCAGCCTCAACATGATTAAAAATCTTATTTAACCTGCGCTGACATTTCCTCATATTTTTTGGACAGAAAGCAGCACAGTGTTATGTCGGTTATGTAGTTATTCAGTTGTTGAAATGATGGCTCAAAAAAAAAAACTAAATGATATAATGTGCAGCATGTGACTGCGTGAAAGGCAAAGTGATATTGGCTGTAACTGCCTACATGTTTTTCATTTCCATGCTCATCTTTGGAAACTGTGGAGACAGATGATCAGCTTTGGCAGCCAGATTTTTTTATAATTGATATGTTTCTTCTCGCGCAACAAGCTAGAAATGGTTATTGACAACATTTCCATCGCTCTGTTCTGCCCAGTCAATATTTCACCCCAACTTTCCCGGCAGAATTCAGCCTTTTCTCTTTTTCGCTCATGTTTTTATCCTCATGTGTTACTGGTGGACATCTGGTCTGCAATTTCTTGACATGTAGTGTCAAAAGAGCTGTTTATTGGTTAAGTCAGATGTTTCAATCTTCCCACACTGTTTTTCTCATAGTAAAGCAAATGAAAGCTGTCAGGCGGGACTGGCTTTATCCTCTACCAATTTTTCATTAAAGCACCTGTTCTGTAATAACTGCATTTAACATTAACAGTAATGAGAAATAATTTGCCCTCCGGCCAAAAACTGTGAGAGACATGCTTAAGTAAGAGAACTTCCACTGGATGTTATGTTTCCACCCAGTTCAGCATGACACCTCGCCCACTGTCAGGAGGAATTAACTTTTGAATTCGTTAAAAACCAGAGGCCAAGGATCTGTTGATCCATTCACATGGCAGTGTCACTTTGGGTTGCAAGTTCATAACCACAAAGCAAAAGCAACGCTTGCTTTGTGCTTCAGCACACACTGTGCTGTTTATCAGATGTTGGTTCAGCTCCAAACTCTGGTGATCAGACATGTTGAGGTTCACTGTCAGATTGCTGTAGGTAAGCAGGTGTTGCAAAATGTCACTGATGAGAATTTGAGAAATTCTGCGATTAATTACAGTACAAGACAGAACAAGAGTGGGAGCAAGACCCACAAATGATTGTGTGGATCCAGGGCAGGGCTCTGCAGGGTCTTTGTAGAGCACCTTAGGCCTGGTCTATACATCCCTGATACTCAAGGCTGATCAGTCATTGTGCTCTGATGCTGTGGATATCATAGGGAGTGGTTCACCATGTGATGGACGTGCAGAAGAAAATCTCTGGACCGTGTCATGAAGAAATGGCCCGAAAACATATCAGGAAAGGACACTCCTGGGATATCTGTGCTCCTAATGAGCAGAGAAATTTGAGATTTCTGTTGATAATGATAAAGTGTCACAAAATTGGAAAAAGTATCTGCACAACAGTATGAAAGGGACAAAAGATTGCTTGGACATGTTTGAGGTTACCCAGTGCACACATTTATAGTATCTACTACAGGTTATTGGCTCCAGAACATTTAAATACCAATCAAATCTGTTCAGGAACTAACTGATATACTGTATGTCATTTATAAAGCAGCTGTGGCTAAAGTATCATGTCCTCTGTGCACATTAGTCATTGGAGTAATAATTTCTTTAGCATGACACAGACCTGATCTCTCGGGCTTCACATGAGAGGTTAGTGTGCAACACATGGTAAGGATGAAGGATGGTTATGTCTATTAGGCATATAATGTACCACCCATCCAGTCTTTTTTATACTTATTTTATACTGGTTAGGGTTGCAGTTGGTCCGGAGCCTCACACTCTTCGCCATGGTACGTTCAGGATTTCCAGATTACCTCACAGGCATGTGTTTGTTTTATGGAAGAAAAGCATAGAAAAGTTAAAGAGGCAAAAAAAAAGCCTAAACTTCACACAGGAAGGCCTCAGCTGAGATGTTAACTGGGAGCTTCCATTCTGTGGCTTTCCCGACTAAACTGATTATTTTTAACAAAATGCTGACATAAATGCTTAATATTTGCTTAAATCAGGAAACATGCTCATGTCCTCTGCATCTTTGATCATCTTCCAGCCATTCCATGTCTCTTTTAATACTATTTGTAGAGGTTGTGAGCTACAGCTGCAAACCATATTGAAGTAATTCTGAGCTGTCTTGTAAGGTTGCAGTTGGCCACTAACGTCTTTGCAGCACAAAGGAAAAGGAAAAGAACAGCCTGCAGTCACGATCAGAGCTATTACTACATTTAAGGTGCAAACTTGGAAGATGCCGGTCCATAAAGGAATAACAAGAGAACTTATCTAAAGGTTTTTGACAGCTGCTATCGAGGTGACAGTTCCTCTGTGCCTCTATTCTGAGTGTTCCCACATACACCCCTTTGCAATGGTATGAAATATCAGCCAACTTCTTGCAAATGAAGGGGACGCTGCTGACAAGTTGTGCCTTGATTTATGAGCAGGCAGGGGTTCAGCCGAATCACTGACCTCATGTCAGACAGTGTGTATGTGTATGTCCAGAAAAAATTCTGTTGTCATGTGTCCAGTTGTGGCTTTGTGTCCAAACCAAGGCATTAAATATGTTTTAATGAGTTTCATTTTTTATTTTAGAAATCCAAGTTCACTCACAACAACTGAGCTGGTTTGAAGCCATCAGTCTTTTGCTATTTCCTGCAATTATGCTTTTCAAATGCAGACAATGAAATAAAATGGGAAACAGATTCTTATTATTTAGGTAAAAACTAAGTACAAAGGTACTGAAGATCAAAAGCAGTAAATATTGGTGTGAGAAAAGCATCAAATCTCTTGATGTTCGTTTGTTGATGTATTTGCTTACATTTTCTTTGTCTGTTCTTGGGTGGATGCACTTAAATGGAAGATTATTGTTAACATCTACAGTATATTACCAGCTTGCAATGCTGCTGCTGTCGCTAAGAGAAGCCTGATTGGCCGTCAGTTGCTTTGTGGTAAACACTCAGAGAAGAAGGGCAGGGCTCTCAACTCCCTCACTCTCTCATCTTTTCCATTTTCAGTGTCATTGCTCCTGTTAATAATTTGTAGCCACAGTAATCCATTAGTGCTCAATCATCCCTCCTGCTTATGAAGTAATTTCTCTTCTGATCTGCACTGTGTTGGTGATGTTCTAGATTAAAGAGAAAACTTCTCTTCGGAAAAAAATCTTTTTAAAGGATACAGTATTATTCTGGGCACCAAAACAGTGCAATCGACACAAAAATCATGAAATCCCAGTTGCATTAGCATTTATCACAGGTTTTAGAGTGACTAACAGTTGTTCAGAAGGGAGTTTTTTTTCCTCTGCCTGGCAGTGCCACTAGCTGAATATTTCCATCTTACTCAGTTTGTGTGTCTCCATTTTGGAACAAGTATGGCAGAGCTGTCTCATACTCACTTACAAGCACTGGTGGTTCTAGGGGGGCGGCAAGGGAGGCCGGTGCACTCCCTCACGTGGGGCATGGCCCCCACTAAGGCCCCCCCAATCAGAATATCCTATTAAAATTGAAGGATAATATTTTAGTGTCTTTTTTTTTTTAATAGTAAGACCGTTTTTACATAAGTTAATTTTTATTAAACATTGCCTTGTAGACATGGATAGGAGTCCTCATGAGATCACATATACACTTAACTCATGGTGCAGCAAGGACAATACAAGGGAAGCCCCAAGGCATGTTGGGAAATATTCCAGCACAGCTGAACTAGTTCATTTTAAATTGAGTTAACTGCACTTTGAACTGGTCCATGTAGAAAATGAATTTTCCCAACACTGCTCATACGCATGTTAAAGGAATACTCCGCCCTCAGAATGATGTGCCTTCATTTGTTTACTCACCCTCGTGCTGATTGACACTTTGGA
>JBBDHI010000006.1:19400981-19413895 GCA_037177115.1 Craterocephalus stercusmuscarum
CGCTCGTCCGATCCCCTTTTTGTACTTTTTTTATATATTTCTGTTTATTAAAAATCAACACAACATTGCTGGACATCCTCTATAACTTTTCAACAGGGCATTTTTTTTCTTTTTAAGTTAGGCAGAAGTTTTGTATTGTCTGTAAATAAATTATTTATCAGCCTTTAAGAAAAACAAAACCATGAAAGTATGACATTAATATTTTATATGTAGGTCTCGCTGATTGATCAAAAATCATTAGTTCTTCCACCACAATAATAAAAATGGTAATGAGTAGTTATGAAGAAGTTTTTTTCTCTGCATTGGTATTGACAGACCCAGTGTGAACAGTTTTCTACACATGGCTGTGACAACATAAATAAACTACATATGTAATAACCTACATTTTGAAGTTGGGCAAATAGTCTTACAGTATCTTCTTTTCTAAATGAGTTTGTTCTATAAATCTATGTAGCACTGCACAAACTTTCAGCTTCAAGAGTCATTGATTCAGATTAAAACCATCATTAGCTTGTTGCACTGATCGGCTGTAAAATGTATAAATTGTACATTTTTTTTATTGTTTTTAACAATGCTGACATTAGTGTCCATGAGCCAACTCTAACAGATTATATTATTTATTATAAATGAATATTTCTGTGTTGTGGGCACACTTTAATACATCTGACCCCTGATTTTAAAGCCATGCTGAAGCAAGACTACAATACAGATGAGATGATTTCAGTGCAAAGATTTCATTTGGGGAAGTAAAAGCCTGATAGTGTACAGGGTAGCTTTGGGGTGCATACAGTATGGTGGTTTTGTAAGAAAAGAAAATACTACCAAAAAAGTGTTTTGATGTTTTAATGATGCCATTGTTTTTTGTAAAAACTGAATTAAAATTTCTATGTATTTCACTTCTGCTGAGTCTCATTATTTACCTGGAACATTATTCAAAAATGATAAGCTTGGGCATATAAGCACACAACGTGATAGTTCTGCATTTACATAATAATAAAATGTCCCTGCATACTGTCAATGATACATTTTACAGTCTATGATGCTGTCCCAATATCTTTCATCTACTTCTGTGAGGATGTGATCACCCCCAACGGTCGCATCATCTGTGCATTAATATCGCTCTGCTAGAATCAGTCCGCTGGAAATTGTGGCAAAATGTGGAACAAACCAAACATTGGACTGCGCCCTTGGTCAGCAGATGGGCGAATGCATTATGTCTGGACTAATCAGGGTCAGAACCACGTCACTCAGTGAAACAGAATAATGTGCAGTGTCTGTTTCCATTGTTAGTTTATACAAGATAGAGCATGATCATTAGTCATCTCAGTGTAGCTGTCCCTGCTTATTTTGACCTCACGTAGACAAAGACAGTTTAAACCTTGGATTGAGATCCTAAATACGTTCTATAAAACAGTTTCTCTATCCCTGCATGTTTTAGTTCCTTCCAACTCCAGCTCACCTGATGCCGATGAACTGAACTGCTCTTCAAATTCTCTGCAAACTTATAAGCCGTTCATCTGTTGTATTTAAGGATGAACATGCAGGACAGTGGTCCCCATGAAACAGGATTAAAAAACACTATTATCAAAAATATCAGTATTTCAGATATTTACAGCACTACACCTGAAGTATCTTTCTAATACAAAATCCTATGAACATGTTTAACGCTCCTGCTGCCTCTACATGTACAAACTATCCAAATGGGAAATGAAAGTGGTTGTGAAGTGATGGAAATTTTTACATTGCCTTAATGTTTTGTGTGGAACAAGAGGGGATCATTTCACATCACAGAGCAGAGCCACCCCTCTAAGTACCCAGTGTTCTGGAGAAAGGGATGTTTTAAGGTCTACGGCTGCGATGTAATTCATATCCGTCCTGACTGGCTTCTTGTAGATTGGACAGGAATAGAGGCGGGAATCCTTCACACCTGAAACACAGAGATGGATGATTACAAACAAAAGAACATCACTTTAAACACAAAGCAGAAATAGAAAATGAGATTTAACAGAAAACAGCAGTTTGAAAAAAAAAAAAAAGAAATATCTTATGTAAGTAAATGGAGATGGAGTTGATGAAATATTAATATCAGTTGATACCACAGAGACTCCCAGCTGTGCTCAACAAAAGATTTGTTCTTATGAAGTTAAATCTGCTACAAATCAGGCAAATGACTCAAATTAGAGGAACATGGTTATTTCCCTTAACCCCTCCAGCAACACTTTTTTCTGGGTTTGAAGCTCTTGGTTTGTTTCATTCTTTGTTGTTAGTCTGTCAGTTATAACACGATGAACACCGTTTCCCTCGTGGGGTTCTTCATCAGCAAGGAACCAGACAAGTTATGCTCAAGCAAACAAATACACAGCATTGAGTCTTTTTTATCAGATGATAAAACTGTATGTAAGAGGGTAAACGTAATGTGATAGAGTCTGGTGAGCTACATTTCCTCTGGAGGAACCTTTTCCAGCAACCGGGGTCTTTTAAGAGGCCATTTCATCAGTTTTATCTGATGAAGAGGAGGAATTTCTGTCCTGAGAACTGCGGTACAGAGGAGATATATAAAATTAGTCATCTATTTCCAACATTTTTATTACCACTTTAGACCAAATTTCCAAATGTAGATCTTTATTTTGGGAAATGTGTGACATTGGCAGATATAAAATGAAAGGAGCTCTGGAGCACCTCCTCGTTTATACTGCAGCACAGGAAGCAGGTGAGAGGTCCCAGTAGACACCGTCAGCTGTAAATGTTGTTTGAGCTGCAAAATGAGAAGTTGCTCTGACTACAAGAAAACAGTTCAGTCAAACAAATAAAACGTTTATTTCAGTGGTTACGCTCTAAAGCACAAATACGGACCAATTTTGAGTTAATAAAGCCAAAGTGTGCTCCCTTGTTTGTTAATTACTCTGATCCACAGGGAAAAGTGCTGCATTCATGGGAAAAAACTGAGGCAGCTACGGTCATAATAATCTGATTTACAGTAGAGCATTTAAATATTAAGCTCTGATTATCTACAGCAGCTATGTTCTTAAACTAAAAACAGTAAAATTTCCATATAACACGTACGGATGCCGTAAGTACAGTTTTATTGTGGGCACAGGGGGCATTGCCAAACTCTGGCAAGCACTGCTGGGGTGAACTGACATACGTCAGTGGCCATAATCTAAACATAGCTTGACCTCAGAGCAGACCAAGGGCTGAAACACTGAAGCTCCTTTGAAAAAAACAAGCCCTTGGCTTTGTAAGTTGTGGTTGCTGTTGGTGGAAATGCACTGATACACTACTTGTTCCCTCACACATGCATGTTTCTTGTCTCGCACGCACACTCCAACCCAGCAAGCAGATTTCTTGTGTATTATTGCTACATTTATTCATTGCAAAGGCAGCACAGCTCACAGGTGTCCATGGAGACGGATGTGATGACTGCTTCAGTGAGGATTTGTTAACCATAAGGTTTAAACCACCGACGATATATTGGGAAGATCTTGCTTTTGCTGGACAACATGTCCTGCAGTGTCTGGCAGCAGAACCTGGCAACAGTTGCTTTTTGCCCTTTGGATTCCTGGGTGGGGCTTTTGTAAATCAGTCTTGTTCCAAAGTGTCCCAGTTCTTAATCTGGGCTGTTTATGGGGCGTGGGTTGTTTGTCGTGATCTTTGAGGGGAGTGTGACTTCCGCAGGAAGATGTACTCAGACCGACAGTAGCTCTCTCCCCTAAGTGCTTAACTAATATCTACTTCAGATAATTCCCACTCGCCATTTGTTAGTGAAACATGTGAAAAGGAAGACTTAGCCTTTGATTTCTCATACTGGTAAACAACAAGAGCTGTGCCACATCAGTTACTATAGTGACCTAAGAAACTGCATTACTATACTGCTATTGAAAGAACATCTGTCCTCTGATGCAGAGCTACACATCAGTGGAAACATCAAAAGAACAATGATGTCCTGATATGGTCAGACTTTACTTTAACTAAAACATTGCCATGTAAAGAAGTAATAATTTAGTTCAGCCAATACCTAAAGCTAAGTTGCATTATGTAGACATGTAAAGACTGTAATTGTTTTTTTTTTCAGACAATGGATGGTCAGAAATACTTCAGTCAGTGAAAGAAGAAAAGCAGTGGAGAGGAAACAAATATGCAGTTTGGGGTGAGGGGAAAATGCTCTCAGACTAACTCAGTGCTGAGGGATGGCATAAATAGTATAAATATGGCAATAGCATTGGCATTTTTTCTGACACTCATAGAAAAAACTGTATCTGAGCATGTTTTATAGACAAAACGTGAATAATCTAAATGTAACCATGACCAGTTCATTTTCATTCTGGAAAGAGCTGATAGTACGTATAGGATGCAAGATGGATGCTGAATTAGCCGTCAAAAAAGTTATATAGTGTCTCATTAATTTAACCTAATTGTCACAGTTTGTTTGGAGGATGTGGACCCAAACACAGGAACTGGAGGCAGGAGGCAGATAGGTGCAGGAAAAAATTTGTGATTCTAGCTAGACTGAAACAGGGCTGTAAAACACAGAAGAAATGACGGTTATATGTCATAGTAGCAACTTTATGAATGCCAGGATCAAAAGTCTCCTAGAACACTGCATTGCAACTCAGTGATCACCTGTCGGATGTTTTAATGTTGCTCTGTGTGCTCTGGCCTTTCTCCATGACAAATACTGCCAGAAATGTATTCCCAAACATAATGACCAGCATTTAGTCTGCTTGACATTTAAATGTTACATCCATCCAGCGACTGCATGGGATTGCAACTTTACAGAGGAAAAAGACTTAAAGATTGTCTTAAGAAAGGCAGGATTAAAGCTTCTGCATCTAGCTTACCACCCCCATCCTTCCCTTCACCTGGTGCTCTTTAAAAAACAAACCTCACCATTATTCTCAGCGTACATCCTGATCACAGGCATCATCTCAAAGAGGACTTTTGGTTTGGAGTCAACGAGTTTGCAGCTGCGACGGTCCCAGCCAGCTCCTTCCAGGTAAAGGCCATAGACAAACACTCCCTCTGCAGGGGGCTGGGTGATGTCATCCTTCATCCACCTGGTGACCTCATTGCACAGCACCATGCGGTCCAGGGCCCAACCCTTGTTGGCTCGAGTGATCTCCTGTAAATGAATGCAACATTTCTGCCAGTTTGAGTGAGCTTACATGGGGCTGTTCTCCCACTAAAAAGCAATTTCGAATTCAAGGGCTGTGCTTCCATTTTGTTGTTTTTATGTAAGATTCTGTAACAATTGGAAATAAATTCAATATGAGTCTGATGGTTAAGAGGGTTGCATACATGGATTAGATGTGAGAACTAAACTCTTTCAGTCTTTTAGCTTCATTTGAAAAATAAATAAATAAATAAATAGCAGACATAAGTTTCATTTGACAGATGAGGATTGATGGCTAATGAGAAGGGCAGTCATATAGCCGGTCTTAGTTAAACCAGCCGGGTGCTTTAAGCCCATTTAACAACTCCCCAGGTATTTTGTGATGCTAGCGGCCTGATAAAAGCTGTGAATGTATCTCCTAAGGACCCAGTGACTAAGCCAGTAAACAAGCCCAAAGGTGGCTATTTTTGGAAACACAGCTGTCCAACAAAGTGCCTTCTCTGGAAAAAAAAAATCACATATCTGTTTCTGCAAGAATTTCTTGTTCTCTGAGGAATGGGGATTTTTCTACAGAGCAGAATAAATACAAAGAAGTCTGGAGTAGAAAGTCAGATGTACAGTAGATGACTTCATTTGCGTTGTTAAAATCCTTAAAATGCAAAGAAAATAGATTTTCCTGATATTAAAATATCTTCAAGGCTAAAAATCTCTTGTTCAGTTTGTTTTATAAGCATGTTAGATGAACAGATGTCAGCAGATGCCTGAAATACAGGTTTATAACTGTGCACTGCTTAGCTGAACTAATCAGATATAAACCAACACCCTGCAGCTAGTCAGAACTAAGTTTTCACCATAAACCATGGTGTAACTCTGAATGATGCTTTGACGCATGTTGAGAATACCAATAAGTTTATCCTCACTGTACATTTAAGATTGTGTATAAGGAGCTAAACTCATTCAATAAAGAATCATCAGTCAGTGTTTTCCTCCAAAAGGGACAAAAGATTCATTCTGAAATATATTTTACAGCATAATTAAATGTGCATTATACAGGATTGAACACATTGATTAACATTTATAAAAGATGATGCATTCAAAATAATGTTTTATACTTGCTAGTGACAGTATGTGTGTGTGTGAGTGTGTGCACATAAGCAGGATTGTTTGTGTGTGAATGTGGCTGTGTGCCTGCTTCTCCCTCTGTGTGCCATCTGGCCTTCTCCTCAGCAGTGGGTAAATGAGTGGGCAGCCTGATGCTGTGTGTACCTGTCTCATGGCTGTCAGGAAGCCCTGCGGGTTGAAGAAGCCTGTCATCCAGAAGCAGTTGGGCCGCCCTTCAAAGATCCAAGCCTGGAACTGTCGGTTTCGCTCAAGGAGCTCTGTGAACCAGAACCCCAGGGTACTGGAGGCCCATGATGCCTGAGGATGTGAACAAAAAGAAGCCAAAGAAACCCGATGATGAGCAACAACGGGATCAAAACATTGTGATGACATTCCGAAAACTGAAACCCAGGTGGATCAGAGGGAAAAGAAACACGAGGCGAGACAAGATGGACTGTGAGTCGATGTGTTGACGTAGAAAAAGAGACTGTGGCACAACGGAGAAAAAACTAACAAAGAAGCATTGAGGTACAGCAACGTACTGTCAAAAGGTGGTGAGGACATCACTGCAGGGAGAAACACTGAATGCCAGTCAGGAAGTAATTCACTCAAACAATTGGATGTTTGTGAAAATAGCAACTTTGATGGTAAACAAAAAACTAAACAGATGCTGAAGACAAAAAAATGAAATTATTCCTAATCTAATGAGAACAATATTTCTCACATTAATGTAGTGTTCAGGATGGCCTAGTTTTTTATATTAATATTCTTTAATGAATTAATGGGAACTAAAAGCTTTCAGCAGAGTTTAACTGTTAACAATATAAGGGCTCATTTTACTGTTTGTGTACAGAAGCAGCCCTGTTGGCTGCCGTGATGTGCAACTGAATTACCAGCACCGAACTCTGTCTGACAACATGACAACAATGACCAGTGTGACTGCATGTTTTTTAGCTTTTTAGCTTTTAGCTGACCTTCTTCCAGCGTGCGGGGATGCGAGCATCGTACATGCAGTCCAGGGCATCCCGCAGATTCTCACTCATGATGATGGTTCCATCAATAGCCAATTTCAGGTCCGTCAAGGTATTTCGAACCAGAACTATGACCCGCTGCATTCGATCCACCTCCTGACGCAGGAAGATGTTCATTGGCTGGAAAGGACCCATCTTCTGAAGATGCTCTTTCACCTGGATTCAGGACATTAGATGACATCAGGAAACTTTAGCACATCCTCTTAGGAGATTTGCATGTTGTTGTGTGGAGTGAAGATGCACAAACACACATTGGAAATGTAGCTACATTGTCCCATTAATATAAAACCATGTGTGGGTGGTTCATTTCAGAATTTAGAAATATTTAATCAGGATTTCTATTTTCTGCCTTAATAACAGCTGCTATAAAGCTTCAATCTCAGCCTAAACAGAATGAATAGTTTCTTTTTGTGGAGTCATTTAGAAAAGCAATTGAATGCACACCAGGATGGAGCTGTACAGTATCTCAGTAGAATGAAAGATGCTGATATTAATAAATCTGCCATTTGCGGCAACCTGCACCTTGGATGTGGACATTCTCCCTGAATTACATAAAACATATTTCGATGCTTGCCCATACGGGATACCAATATTTATTTTTAATCTGTGTTAAATCACAGTGTAAACAAGTGAGCAGGAAGAAATAGGAGGGAAAGTGTCAGACACATGATATTTTGTCAAGTGTCAGATAAGTTTTCACCTCACCTCCGGGAGGTCACACTTGCTCTTCTTTTATCTTTTTAGTGAGAAAAAATTAGAGGACATTGAAAGTGAAACAAAGCTAGGAAGATTCAGTTGCGTTTGCCAGCCTCTATCCTGAGGTAACGTTTTCTACTTTATCAGAATGTCACACTGCAAGGCTAGCATTGAGAGTGAAGGAATACTGAGCACAGTGCCTCATCTCTATCAGCTGACTTGAGCTCCTTAGGGTGCACCTACCTACACACACAAACCCACACACACACCCACACACACAGACTTACTTCAAACGGTACATAGTCAGGGGGCAGTTTCTCTAACATGTCGTCAGCTAGCCTGAATACTGCAGCCTCTCTGGTCTCCCCTCCTCCTGAAGAGCTGTCTTTTGGCTGAATGCTAAGGATGGTGTCCAGAACATCCTTAGCCAGTTTACTCTGAAAGGTTATATCTGCGTTGGGATGCAGACCGAACACCTCTGGAGTGTCATAGGCTGGAAGACTCTGAAAGGAGAATAGCAATAATGTTTTTAATTCTGATCACAAACCATAAGTGTAGACACCGATCAGCTTCAACAGCCTCAGCCCAAACCAGCACGTACCCGTTTCCATCAATATGAAAGATTCTCATGTTGTTTTTCTTCTTGTTTTAGATATGCCCAACTCTCCCCGTTCTCTGGGTTCCAGCATATTTTGTGTTTGACTCTCACCAAATGTAGAAACTGACCATTTCAAATCTACATTCATGTTCAGTCTCTCCCAGTTTTAATGTCATGAACTACAACATTTTCCACTGAGGCCTGTAGCATCTGAGATGTAACTCTGGTTTTCTTTACAGCTTCTGTGAGCATTACAACGTCTAAGCTTGGGTTAAACCTGCTGTGAACTGTCCACTATTGTTTGTTTTTTTTTTATTAATCTGCAGTATGATGCACTGCTAAATGTTTGAAAAAAAGACTTTTCCCAGACTAATGGGAGAACAGTTGCTTCTCTAAGATCAATACTGATGTTTTTTGTCCACGGCACTGTGTTAACATACGCCTGAATCTGCCAAAAATTTGTTTTCCATAGATGATCTCACCCTTGCTGATGATCAGTAATCAACTGTGCTACTGACCCCCTTGGTCTCAGGGAAATGGTAACAGTGTATTGAGCTTTTCTCCTGCATTTGGATCAGTTTTTGTTAAATGAATACGTCATATGTTGTGCTGTTATTCATTTCACTTATATTAAAATCTGGAAAGAACCATATCGTCTTTATTATGTCCTGATATGTAAAACCTTAGACCTGACAAGCCGGCATATTTTTCACATGGTAACATGTTTATTTGCTGAATCCATTACTGTACCTGAAGCTTTCACTGCATCTTAACCACCTCATTTTGTCTCTAGTGTAACAAAATAACCATGTTAATGTTTTCCTCTGGTGAGCTGCACAGCTGAACTGACCCAGCACTGTCTGACTGGAGCTCTGTAGCAATCAATACCAATTTTCCAGCTGGCCTCATAGGATAAATAACTCAACAATGCAGACGTATGCCCTTGCTGATTTAGCCATTAATCATCAGGTGGCTTAAAGAAATCCATTGAGAAACAGTAGTTTACCAGCAATCTTTCCCTAACAGCACAACTGCTGAACTTCTGGGGATCACACAGCCTTATCTGATGGCATTTGAACTGTTGAATTATTCCAGTAAGAGTGGAGTCAAAAGAAAAATGTGCAATAACATCAAGAGAGCAAGTCTGGTACTGGATTTAGGTGTAAGTAACACTGAACGAATCACACGCTGCATTTAAGAAGACATCAGGGGAGAGGCTCAAGAACATCAGGAAAACTGAGAAGTGACAAGAAAGTGTTACAGCAGGTCACTTATTTTTTCCCGTCTATGTGCATTTAATTTCGATACACATATATACAGGAAGAGACTTTACTCTGTTGGGCATTTAGTCCCCTCAGCTTAAGCACCAACATGTCAGTGGCACACAGAGAAAAAAGAGATGTTTTTGTGTCTGCTTTTTAATGTTCTTTCTATCTTTGTGTGTTTCAGTGTGTGTTCTCCAGGGCTGCGTTCGTCATTCTTTATTTGAGAGGTAGCACAGAGGAGCGAGCCTGTTGAAGCCTGCAGCCCTGAGCATCTATCATAATGAAAGCAAGGCTCAGAGATTGCTCCAGACATAAACACAGTCACATGGGAACACACAAGCACACAAATCCACTAGTTAAGAGCACAGCCACAGAGATAAATCACAAGTAACTTGTAATAAAATGAACGTGCACACGCTAATCTGAAACCACACATGACAGTCTTCATTTGGATGTGACAGAAACAAAGTTTCCTTTGGAGTTTGCTTTCTACAGCATCCATTTTTCTCATTTCATCAAAATTTTGATTTGACTCAAAGTTAAAAAAGGTAAAAAACAAACAAACAAAACAAACAAAAAAAAAATACAAAAAAAATACCAACTAAAACTGAGAATAAAATTTTTTGCATTTTAAAAGAGACTTACCTGAATGCAAGTCAGATACTGATCAACACTAGAGCATTTTGGGATGCTGTAGCCCTTGTAGAAGTTAAAGCTGGGCCCAAACATGTCGTCGCTGAACCACACCTTGGCAAAGGTGTTGAGGAGGCGCTTGTCATAGTCGTCAGTCACACGACCACCATACTGAATCTCTCCAATCATGTATCGAACTGTGGTCCATGACACACCCTGAGAAGATGAAAATATTCATTAAAAAGATAAAAATTAAACCCCAACAGAAACAAAATGAATTACTGTTCAAATGTTGTTTTTAAATCTGGATAGTCGGAAAAATTGTGACCAGCTTTTCTCTCAGGCTGGTTTCGAGAGTATATAGACGTGTGTGACTTGGGCCAGACCTCCAGTCCTAAAGAGCTGCTCTCGTGCTACTCTACAGTAGATCCATCCTTTCTCCTCCCTGGTCTACCGTAACATGTATCCAAATAAATATTATTTCACCAACCTTTTTGATGTCCATGTCATCAAGGTGGTTCTGAACAAACTGAACAGTAGCATTGAAGTCAGCCTGGTTGAACTCGTACGGGATGTTCCATCCCAGTGGACCGTATTTCCTCCTCTCCTGTACTGTGCTGTGTAGAAATGCAACAGCATACAGCACCGGCTTCCACTGGACCATGTTACTGACATCCAAAAGATCCTGGTTTAAACCTAGAGAGAAATACATGGATAAACGAATCAGCAGCTGTGTCTGGGAGAATAAGAGCAAACACAACTTTAATACAGGGAGATGGCAATGATGATAACAAGTTTTACAACTTGAAAACGTGTCAATAATTAACAGACTGCTTACATTAATTAAAGCGGTTGTGACTCCTGTAAATCTGATAATAAAATGTTATTGCTCCTGGCTGGCAGGAGACATGAGCTGACCATAAGCTTGTACAATGACTCTTATTTGCCCTTTAGGAGCAACACACTATCCTCAACATGAGCCAGGAAAAGGCAGCTGGTACATACATATTAAACATTCTTCTCTTTCTGACCCCTTAAGTTGCGAATAAAAACAACAACTATGTCTTTCAACTTGTTTAAAAATGCAGCCCCACACCCAAGGCTTGTGGTACAAGGGTTAAATGTGATGAATTAAGCAACAAACAGGTGCATTGCAGTGCTGCCTATTATTCTCTTTGTCTGCTATTTAAATCTCAGGACAGGATGAGAGTGAGGACCTTCCTCTTTGTCTGGATCCACAAGTCCGTTGTTTACAAATACACTCATCAAGAGTAATAAGACACCTTACTCTGCATGCTAATCTTCCATTATGCTCACTTTTGACATTTTACTCAATTTGCAACATATTTAAGCCCGGCTGTGTTTTCAGGCGAGAATATTGTATTGATTCAGGAGAGAACATGTGTAACTTGATTTACAGTCTCATCAGACCCATCTGCAAAGGAAAATTCTATTTTAGTTTTTTCACACTTGATATTTTTTTGTGATTTAAACCAAATGAAACCACATCCCACCTCCAAAGGTCCTCTTAAGCCCTGCTTTGAGGCCCTGAGGTGGTTCATTGGTGAACTTGATTGACATTTGCAGGAGCGTGATGGGGAAATGTTTGTGGACCTCTGTGGTCATCCAAAGGCGAAAGCCTTCACTAACAAAGTCAGTTTCTGTTACTATGTCCATCAGCTCATCCATGAAGTCCAAACCAAGGTGGCAGTTCTGAAGTAACGCCCAGCAGCCCTGGAGACATCAACATTGGTATCATAGAGGATTTTAGCCTGATGAGGACACATTTTCAGAGACAGAGGGCATTCAAACACAACAACTCACATTAGCCATAGCTTGTTGCAGAAGCTTGCGAGCGTGGACCTCCTGTCCTTGTCCCATGGACACATATCGAGTTTCAACTTTCAGCTTCTTCCCCAGCGCGATGATGGAGTCAGTTGGATCTGAGCCCATTGACAGGAAGCAGATGAGAGGTGTCCGTGGGTCTGATTCCTCCCACATCTTCTCCAAATCAAGAATGACCCCTTCAGTGTACTTCTCCCCCATAGCATCCATTATATATTTACGGGCCTAGAGGGAACAGAACAGGTCAAATGGGGCAAAGTAGATGTGTTTGTGAACCGCTTCATAATTTCAAATGCCAAAACACAAGAGGGGAGATTTGTTCAGCATTGTAAGCCTGATGAAAGTGTAAACTGGAATAAATTTAAATTTGCAGAGGGCTGAGAACTGAGTGAGAATTTCAAAGGATGTTGTTACTGCAGGCCCATGAGTGTAACAAAATAAATACCACTACTTGTTTTTCACATTTGAAACAACAAACTGCTAAACCGAGCTAATGAAACTGGGCTTTACATGTGTCACATTCCTGACTTTCTTTATGGCAATTATTACATTTGTAATCAATGCTAATCTTTTTGTGTATTAACTTTAGTACAACAGAGGAAATTGGATTTACAGTTCTTGCATAAATTATATAT
>JBBDHI010000006.1:19465344-19477353 GCA_037177115.1 Craterocephalus stercusmuscarum
GAACGTGATGAAAAACACATCAATATACAGTTATTTCAACTTCGACACTAGCAGCACTTTTTTCTTCAAGAAGAAATATTAATCAGCCTCTGTTAAAATGTTTTGGAAACTTTGAACAGTCTACTCTTTGCAGTAAATATCTGGTCATCTGATATTACACCTATTACAGCAATTTTTATAATGCTACAGCTATCCAGAACAGGAGATTTTAATTGGACACAAAACTTGGCAGACGCTGGAAGGAGCCTGTGTGTGTCATTTTGTGTACTTTGGTATATTGTGGAAGTCAATAATATACACACCAGATCATCAAATATGTCCCTCTGGTGGACATGAATGGTAATTAGGGTCTCATACTTGGTCCGCTCCACAGCCTCTAAATCTCTTGTGGTCATGTCAATCAGTGTGTTCAGCAGATCCAGGAAGAGCTGGTTGGTTTTGGGCATGATGCGGCGGTCATACCGAGCATTCGTAAGAGCCTCCTCAGAGTCCCTTGTCCATATCATCTGGATACCAAGCAAGCCCACCTGCATTCAGGATAAGGATATTTTACCATGATGTTGTAATGCACAGGAAACCTAAACATGAACACGGTTTTGCTTTAGAAAAAAAAATTGATTGTCATGTCAATGCAAATTCAAAGACTTACTTGAGAAGGAAAGGAGTTCAGGAAGTCAATGAGCTGGAAGCCAGAGTCCTGGATAGTCAAAGCAGCCTGTCGGATTACCAGGTGCAAAGACCGCTGGGATTCTTTCAACAGAGCATTCAGCCACACCTCCACGTTTCCTTCTGCTGTGACGGGACGCTCCAGCTCCACGGTCTCCCCCTCTCGAGAACACACAGCCAGGATTCGATCATATACCTACGACAGGCGATACATCCAATCATCTGCATGACTTTTTCACTGCTTTGTTCATTAGTGGAATTTCAGGGTCACAACACTGACCTGGCAGAAGGTGTTCAACACAATTACAATGAAAAAACAATTGAATAAATTAATAACCTTGTCATGAAATCGGACACACTTGATGTTGTCAAAGACGTTGAGAAGGTGGGCCTGGATGGTGTGAGAGTCCGAGGCTTGGCCAAGGATCTCCAGCAAGGCGGGATCAGAGACGAAGAAGAAACGCGGGAACAACAGACGCTTCTTTTCCAAATAGCTGTTTGACCATACGATTTATGATTTACCACATGATTTGACTATATATGATAAGCAATAGAAATATTCAAGCACTTCCATTTTAAGCATTTGTAATAGTCACATACCAAAAACTGTGGTATGAGCTGGAACGAGTTTGAGTCTTTTGCGCTCACCCTGTAAGGGACTTCTGGCAGATCTCCAGCTGTTCAAGTAGGTGAGGAAGCAGCTGTCCCATGGTCTCATCCCCCACGCACGACTGCACGACGTTGGGCATTTCATGGGCACGCATCATGATCTTCACCCAAGATTTATCAATGTTTGAGAAACGCTTTGCTTCCTAAACAGAGATTGAGATCATCACTTCACAAATTGGCATATGAAAAATTACCTTAGTCATTGTTTTTATCAGGGATTTGTTTCTTTTTAGAGACCATAAGACCATGGTTAGTTTTTGGAATTGAACCAGTTTGCAGAATCAAACACAAATAATTGACTATTGATTTTGATTTACCTTAGGCAGCTGTTTGGCAATGTCTCCACCCACAAACACAGCCTCCAGATAGATCCAGAGATTCTGTACGGTCATCCAGTGTTCAATAATATCAGTAGTGTTGGAAAGGTTCTGAACCCACTTCTGTATCTGGGCTTTGAAGGGTGTGTTGTATCTGAGAAAGAAGTCAAATCTGCATGTAAGCTGAATAGTGACACAGTGTGGTTGCCATAAAGGCAAGCGACACTTACTACGTCTGTGGCAACAAAACATTACTTCTGCTGCCCCAATAAACTCACCTGTTGCTCATGAGAGACCCCAAAATCATCAGGCTGTCCTCCATGCTGGCAATGATCTCTGATGTGCTGTCTCCCCTCAGCAGCAACTCCCCGCGGGTCTTAAAATTGGCAAATGTGAATGTTTTGTTGTCCCACTCGCCGATCACTTGCTTCAGCTTCTGCTCAATATCTCGCTCTTTTACAGCACTGATGCAGATATCCTGTGGGGCAACGAACATTAATAGAAATGTTACAGGCAAAGACAAAAAATATACAGACATATATTTGTTTCTAAATGCAACCACTATAGTCATCGGAATATAATCTTTATTTGTGTGAATCCACATAAATCCTACGGCCTGGTTGAAACACAGGATGTAAAAATTCATGTTCTTATTTTTGGAAAAAAATCTAATGAATAATGCTCAATGCATAGTGAGAAAGCAGAAACTGCTAATCAAACATTTTCTGCATGTATTGCTTGGAAATAATTTGCTTAAAGTAGCATTTTGGTTATACTGTTATAACCAGCGAATAAGTATGTTCTCAAATGAAGAATGTAAGAGTCAGCATTGTTGGCTCGTGGATAAATTTGCATGCAGTGGTTGAGTGGCAATCAGTAATGTGAACAGCAGCAGCTTTTTAGCAGTAATTCTGAAGCCAGGCTACCAGATAAACAGCTGTAAGGAGATCAGGCTTATTAGTTTAGTTTTAATGGCTGAAAAATAAAACAATGGATGAAAAATGAAAAAAATAAAAAAATCCTTACAGTGTCTTTAATGGCAAGTTGTCAATCGCAGCAAAATACAAATGACACAAACTTAAGCATGCATTCAGCTTTGGTATGAAAAACTGGCTGATGAAACAATGATGAAACAAGACAGCATCCTTTGGTGTAAATCCTTAATCTAACACCTGCAAAGTCCATAGAAAGTCCTTATACACTTGAATTCCTTTTTAATAACTTCCTAAAAAGTTATCTCAGTCTATCTTTCCAAAGTAATATTTAGTGGTAGCTTAAAGATTACTTTAGTTAGGAAACTGCCACTGAATTGGGCAGTAAACATGGGGACGAAAGTTTGACAGTAGCAAAAATACTGGCTTTAAAATAAACAACCAGTTCACCTTCTCTGTGGGAACTGAATTTGGAGCTAGCTCTAGTGAAGTATGACCTTGCTCAGTACTGAGCTGTCTCTGCACTGGATGTGTGTGTCAACAACTACATTTATTCCAGAAGCCCTTACTCCAAAAAGTATTAATACCTGTTTTAACAAAACATCTATTCCCCCCAGAGAGCAAATAATTCATAAACTGCAAGTAGGACTGCTGCTGCAGTGGGTAGCTATCTGAATTGTGTAAATCCTGCTCTGGCTGTAACTGCTGCAACATTTTAAATCCAAAAATAATTTTGTATTCTTCATATTATGGCTCATTAACAGCTTTGAAAATCAACATTAATTTAAGTCAGGAGTGTTAGAGCAAGGATATGTTAAAAACCTGTAGGACTAGGGGAAACTTGATGAGCCTTGTTGTACATACTTACCTCAATCTCTTCCTTATATTTTAGCAAAGGTGCCTCCATAATGTTACGTAGCTTGAAAGTCTCAGTTTCCACCTCAAACGTATGCCCAGTCACCTAGGTAGAAAATCAGAAAGCCAGAGCCACCAAAACAGGTGTGAATGAAAACATGGATCGCATTCAATCCAGACCTCTTGAGCCAGTCTCTGCAGATTTTTAATGTTTCACTGTTGCCTCACATCTAGCTCACACAGTGAGTTGTTCCGAGGCTTGTGCCACTGGTGGTGCCCCATGTTTCACTGACCTCAGTAATTCGCTTCCAGTGTCGTGTCATCATAGCTTTGTTGGTCATGAGCTCCAGCAAGGGGCAGCACTCACTGAATTCATCAATGGTTTTCTTCAGGTCCAGGAAGGCCTGCCATTCCTTCAGGGCTCGGGGCAGCTTGCGACATCTTTATTCCACAGAGTGCAATGATCAATGTTATATAAAGGGACAGGTAATCTGCCTTTGTTTCTATGCATAAAAGACCTTAAATCTACAGCGTGCAACTTTATGTCTGCATTTCAGATATTAATAATAATTTGTAATAATGCCAGACACATACGGTACAGTACATCGCTGCTCTTTGCTCTCTACCTAAAAACATATATATGTAGAAAGCTTTCCTTTTGGAGAAAACATGTCAGGATTATCAAACTTCTGATTGAGCCTTGCAGACTTCTGTCACTTGTAAACTAACGATTAGAGGTTGCTGAGTTATGACATGTTATGACATGTTATGACGGTCAGAGCAGGGTATCAAGGTTCATGTACCTGTATGTATAAATGAATCACTCATTCAACCTTTTTTTCTATTGTCATATCATCCTGTTTAGGGTCGCAGGTGGGAGCATAAGAGGAGCATCCAGGGCAGATCTGACTGTTGAAATAAGCTTTTTTATTTCATTTATTTCATTTTGCGTTCTCTTTTTTTTTCCATGGGAAGAGAAGGGTATTAGCCTCCAAGTTCACCTTTGAAGATCTAACCATTCATGCTCCTCCATGAAAATCATGAAATGTGCAGCTTGCAGGCTCTCATCTCTTACATATAACACAGTTCCCACAAGTTTAATGCACCACCGCTGTTTTACAACTGCAGTGTATTTGACTTAAAACAACTGCTTTATAAATGAAAGATAGCACGTTTGCTGTTGGGAGCAGCTCTCCCGACTCCTTCAGCTCAAAATTAACATTCGCTTTGTCTCTGGAACTGTTTGTAACCTTCCAATAGTTTCCTGCTTTAGAGGAAGATTAAAACAGTGATCCACTGGAAGACATTTCTGTATAGACAGGATAAGTGATGACATACTTATGAAAATCCACTTACTGACATGAACTTGTTTTTTTTTTATCATTGTTTTGCCTCCTGCTAATACCCATGTGATAGACGCCTACCTCCATGAGGAACATGACACGTCGTTTGTGTGAGCTAACACATTCTCCATTTAAGCAGCAAAACAAGCTTTTTATTTTCAGTTTCTTTTTGGTTAAGTAATGGATTACCTTTCCTAGAAGTGTCCACTTCACTTACAGTTCAAACAAAGGTCAGCACAAATGTGGCCAAAACAGTTCAATATTGTGTAGCAGAAGTTGCTTTAATGAGATTTTGTGGCAAAGAAGAAAAAAAAATCTAACCTTGTTTGAAAATCTAGCAGCTCATTATTGATCTTCTCAATGTGAATGTCGGCCCAGAGGATGTCGTAGTATCCATTTACTGTCTCGATGACACTGTTGTAAAGGCCATACAACTTTTGCAGCAGAGCCAGTTGCTTTCTTATTTCCAACAGCTGAGGATGCTGGGTAACAGGAAGTCCGAACAGCTCTTCTCCCCCAGTGTAGGTGATGTACTTCCTGAATAGATTGTCAAATCGATTCTGAAGAGGACAATGACAATAAAACCAATTCAGCTTCTGTATAATGGTACAAATTAACATTACTTGACATAATTTTGTCATAGTTTTGATATTAATTTTAGATATATAATAAAAAAAAACTAGCACAACTCATTTGTAATGATTAAAAAGTAATTCAACAAACATCATTCCTCTTTAAACATGACTATTCTGTAACCGTTTAAGTCAGGAACAATATTTAGATTGGACCTTATAAACACACTGATGAATACACTTATTAATTTACAATCATGTTTTTTCCATATAATGAGTAACCAACCTGGAACATGATCAGTCTGTCGCTGGCATCCTGGGGAGCTAGTCCCACCACCATAGGTCCATCCTGAAGCAGAAGGGAGGGATAGCCCTTATCATCCATGAGCAAATTAACTTATAATTACTAATAATTACATAGGAATGGAAGTGGGAACAATAATAAATCAAATTATACGTTTCGTTGTCTCCTTTTACCTTCTCATAATCCTGGTAAAAGTGCTGGCAGTCCTCCTGAAAAGTCTCCACATTGCTAACCAGGTCTCCTCGGAAGTTCGGCTGCAAAGCAACCAGTTCATTCTGCACCTCCGTAGTCCGAGACAGAAGCTTTTCCCAGGTGTAACGCAAGGTATCCACCTTATCCACTTCTTCTTTAGCCACCGATAGCTCATATTTATGAAGCATGGCATACGACTCCTGCAGGGGGAAAAAAATTTCACATTTATAGTACAAATAAAAAGTCATATAATACATTCAGCACTGATTAGAGAAACATAATACAGGGTTTCACTTTGTGAATTTCTGCAGCATGGCCTCCAAACATCTGATTCAGGACTTAATCCAAACATTTTCAGAAACGTCACTTAGATATACCTGAATACATGCACACAACTAAAAAAAAATAAGATCTTATTTCACTCAAGTATATTTTTGTGGAGATAGCCGAGGGCTCCAGAAAATACTGAGGAGACAGAATACTTGAAGCATACCTCTATGGGTCCAACTTGAAAATCAATAGATATCTGCTGCTCTCTGATCTCTTTGAGTGCCGCCATAGCGATGCGAATGTCATCCAGGTCTTTGATCTGTCGATTCAGTTTCTTTCCTGCTTCATCAACAAAAGCAAAGATTTGTTCCATCTCTGCACGATATTTCCTGTTGCAGTACAGTCCATAGTCCACCATCCAATTCTTAGTCTCAGCGGTGAGGGACATCTTCAGGGATACTTGTACGAGGAAATAAAAATACATATAAACAGATCAGTTTCTGCTTCGCTGGCATTTACTTTAATTGCTGTCCAGTTAACAACTTAGTCTAACCTGTGAATAAAGCCAACGCTCCTACGGTAATAAACTCCAGTTCAGAGTTTATTTCCAGCTTCAGATCTCGATAGAAAAGGATTTGGCTCTCAAACTCTGACAGCAAGGGATTCCCTTGTACAAATCTAAGAGAAGAAGGAGACATAAAGATACTAGTATGATCACTTCTAAGATTTGATACTGAAAATGAGTCCTCTCAGCTCAACATACCTCTGTATGGTGTCTTCACGGTCTTTTCTCCAGATGTGATGGTAATGATTATAACGCTCTAAAGCGGTAACCACTTCCTGCACAACAACATAGAGGAAAAGATATGTAGCATACCGTAATGTATGGGCAGCACGAATAATCAGACATGGGAAATTATATGAGGACAAAAAATGTCTCATTTGGATTCTGGTTTGGCCAGATTACCAATCCGGATCATATTGGATTAATCAAGTACATATAGGCAAAGCAAGGCAAGCAAGTTTATTTATATAGCACCTTTCAGGTTCAAGTGCTTTACATAAAACATCAGAATTACAATAACAACACAAAATCATTCAGAAGCATTAGCAAACACAAAACCATTCAAAAATGGTAATTAAGTCTAAAATAAAAATATCATAGCTGGTTACCTTTTTGGTGGAGGTGATGGAAGTGCTGAGAACAGAAACCAGCTTGACAATCTCTTTGTTCTCAGACACACTCTTGAAGTAATTTCTGGCTTGGAATGGGATGGCTTGGATCACAGATGCTGAAATGTCTGAGATGCTGCCATCTGGGAAGTAAATGCGTTTGACAACAGAATATAATTTCTCACATAATATTCACCGAGCTGGTCCAGATGTACAGGATGTTAACATTAGATACTTGTTGGTTACTTTTGCATCGTTTTAAATATTTCATATGAAAAACATGTTCAACGCAAGTAAACTAAAACTGCAACTTTATGTAGATTAGCCTTAAAGAGCCCTATTATGCCATTTTGACTTCTCTGAGTTTTATCTAGTTTACAGGAAGAAAGGTACAACCACCTTCACTGTGCAGTGTAAGGTGGGGGGAGGTTCAAACAGTGGTGAACACCATCATGCTTTCTGTCTCATAAGAAATGCCTCTTCTGCTGTGAGGGAAAGCGACATGTGTTCACATTCCTGAAGGAACTGCGAGACAGCAATGGATGGAGTTTGCATTTTGGCAGCCACAGTGCCAGACATCGGCACTTCACCGAAGACTGCTGGACGAATAAAGGCCAGTACAACATGCATTTGCAACCACGCTTTGGGTCTGTTGTAGGGTCTGTTGTAGGACCACATTTCTGATCCTGAGCCACAGGGTGTGTGTAAAACCATTGTCTGTCTCATGTCTGTTTTGTTTCAGTACGTTAATGTGTGAGCAACGGTCAAACTAGCAAAGAGCGTGAGCAAACAGCATCATTAGCTTATCTATTTCTAAGCAGCAGTTGTTTTCCAGCTCTGTTGGCATTGGGCTACATTTTCTGCACATACACCCATTAACAGGGGCATCTACAGTACACATATATAAGGCAAATGTAGATAAGCAAATAACCTTAAATCAGACTAGAGCAGAATGGTTACCAGATACATACTGCTGCATTTGCTGCATATGATAAATTGCTGCATTGAGATAAAGCTAAGTAAGGAATGTTCTTTTTTCCTCTTATACCAGCCAGGCTCCTGTGTGTTGTTGCTCCATCCTCTGACTCGCTCTCAGAACTGTCTTGTTTCAGAGCTGCCATCCGTCTTTCATTCATTTTTCTCTGAAATAAAAAAAAAGACCTCAGAGGGTTGTTCTGAAGGCGACCACACTGAACATATAGAATGAAAGTGAATCAGTTTTAGCTATGAACTTAATTTGTTTCAGTATTGTCAAGTAATGTTGACTTCATCCTGTCAAGCGCACCTTGGAGATTCTTTCTTTACTCCACTGGCTGACTCCTTTGCTGACACTGACGATGCACTCTACAACCCGGTTTAGAGCCAACTGGACCTCATCCAGGGCTGGAACCATGGCGATGTTAGGTATTGCAAGGGTCACATTGACTCTGAAGATTGCCTGCTGACCACTGCTTTTTCCACGGCTGGTTGAGTCACTCTCACCTGCAGCGCGAGAAAAGCAAAACTGATACCTCACAACATGATGGGATTTAAAAGATGGACATTTCGTGAGCACAGGAAGGAGCAGCCAAAAATAAACTTTACAAAAGAGAATTGATGGTACTCTAGCTGCTGATGCAGAGTTTGTGTTCACATGGTTTTGCTATAGTAACAGTAACTAGGAGACATCTTTATTTTTGGAAATGCACTGCTGTGGTATCAGTCAAGATCAAGATTTAAAATTTTGCTATAACTGAAACAATATCCACTGTACTATGATATGACTACATTTAATTTGATCTACTCAGATATATTCTCCTGAAGCATTGTGTGGCCTTTCAGACATTTTTTATGTGTTTCTGTTTCATTTTAAAGGTAAGAAAATAACTAAGACTTACCCAAGAAATGCATGAGTGAAGTTGTATGTATGCGCTTGCGTAGCATCTCTAGGGTGTTGCGTGTCACTCTGAGCAAGGCATCCATATTACGGTGATTGAAGTAGGAGAGCAGCTCTTGGGCCTCCTCCTCCATCACTTCTATCAGATCCCTCTTCTTTTTCCGTCTCACCAAAGGGGAGGAAGGGCCAACGCTAGCAGGAGGGAGCAATGTATTTCTTGAAAAGAGACGACTTTCTGAGTGGCGCTCATCTTCACCTACTGTAAGGAGACAACACGTGAAGTGTAAACATCAAAGATTTCAGCAACAGTTACGGCTGATCTGTCCACAGACAAAATATCTTTATCAGTAATCCTTGTCCTCCGATTTTAACTGCTTAAGTTATAACATCATAATCTTACAGGGCAAGTCCTTAAATAGTTTTTCATCCTTTGACAAAGTATGTTCCATTTCAAATTTGTCCTTGAAAGGAAACCAACAAAGTACCTTCACTGTCAAGGTGGTCTATGGTTTTGCTCTCAGTGCAGCTTTCTTCATCAACCTTCTCCTTTTCCTCCTCCTTCTGACTGTGGTCAAACTCCATCAGCATGTTGATCAGCTCATTCGCAGCCTCCTCGACAAGCGCACTCTTAATATTTAGATTCTGGGCTTGTTTTATGCACAGCTCCTACACAACCATGTAAATATAGGATGACAAGTTACATAACATTCACCATTAATGTTTTTTTTAACATCAAAACATGACTTAGGCTACGTTCAGACAGCGGGCCGAAGTAACTCAAATCTAATTTTTTTACCCCTAAGCGACTTGTATCGGATATTTTTACAACAGTCTGAACGACACAGATTGGATTTTTTCAAATGCGACCCGGGCCACTTGGATATGTGGTCCTAAATCCGATATATATCTGATCTTCTGCCATGCGACTTCGGTCTGAACAGCCAGGGCGCGTTCATCCGACCAATACGTCATTAATAGCACACAAAGGGCATTTTTCTATGTCCAAGAAAACAAACATGGCGGCAGAAAATGCAGAGACATATCAATGAGGGGAAACTGAGGTTTCTGAACTAATTAGTATTTGGGGAGAGAGCTCTATTCAGGCCAAACTCGTTCCTCTGAACAGACGTTGCTGCCACTGCTCCAAAATATGCCGTGGCCAAATATCTTCCTCTCTTTAATCTCCTTCTTAAAATGATGCCATTGTAAATGTGCTGGCTTCGGTCAAACAACAACTTTAAAATCGCCAGATATGTTCCTCAGTTACCGTCCATGTTTACTTCCATAAATAATGATGTCATAGGCACGCTCACTGAGACTTTGTTGTGTCTTCTACGCATGTGGGACAGTTTTTGTGCGCATGAGGTTCATACATTAGATCACATGCAAGTCGCATTTAACTGGAAATGTGAATGGACTCTCCAAACAATTGGATTTCACAAAAAAAATCCGAATTGAGCATTATGCCCTGCAGTCTGAACGTAGCCTTAATGTTCAGGAAGAAAATCAACTACACTGCATCCTAAAGTGTGAAAAGTGTTGGGTGTTTCAAAGAGGGTGTATGTTAAATGCAAATTTAGCAGCTTTCAAACTGCGCTAGGTGAAAATGCATGAATGGTTAGTTTTCCCGTGGTATAATTGCAAGATGACTGTCCCTGTCTTATCTGAAAAAAAAAAATCAATTATTCATTTACCCTAGTGGATTGAAGAAATTCCTCACAGGTAACCGGTTCATCCTCTGGTAGGATGCATAGTGTGGATACACTCATTTCTCGCAGAACTGCATCTATCCGAAACTCCACCAGGTCATTCACTCTGTCCATCAACAGCTCCAGGTCGACTGGAGACACATAACACAGAGGATCCAGAGAGGGACACAGCCAGGAAAGTGGGGGATTGAAGGGAAAAACACGGGGAAGAAGGTAAGTATTGAGGAAGGAAAAGGGAGCAGATTAACAAAATGAGAATGAAGTGGCTTAAAAAAGTCAAGTGCAGAGAGCAACATAGTGCATGTTAGATGCCTGTGGGTGCACAATGAATATATTAATGTCTCTTTCACCACATGCTGCCAGTGCTGACTTGCAGGATATTGTATGTGTCAGCATATCAGGCATTGGTCAGGGTAGATTTTTCTGCTTACCCAATGCTTTGTCGATGCCACTGAGGTACTTGTCTATGTTCAGAGATGTCCAGCTGAGAGAGATCAAACCTGGCTGTATCGCTTCATCCACCTGTTGAGAACAGTGTCAATAGTTTAAAAAAAGATCTTTAGGACTGTGATCGCTATTAGAAATAATAATGGTAAATTGTCTCTTGTTGCTTTAATATCCTGCAGACCATCTGCCAGGCAGCCCTTAAACATATCATATAAAACCTGAAGCTTATTTTTTCTCGTCGTTATTCAGCTCCCATACTCAGCTGCCTTAGAGCAGAAGCATTGCTGTTCATCCACAGTAGCTGAACTCTGGCTCTAGGCTTTTCTTGTTCATATTGGAGCTACAGAGTGAAAGATGTAGCCGCGGGCTGAATTAGTGTCTATTTGGAGGGGATGGTGGTTATTATTGCATCTGGAAAAGTTAATTACAGCCCATATGTATGCAACTTTGCACTTTTGGAGTTAGTAATAATTAAAAAAAATAATTAAAAATAACTGCACTTTTTGTATAATACTTATTTTATTTATTTTCGGTGGTCAGTAATTTGAATGATACAAATGGGTTTCTGATGATTTCTATAAGTTGTCTATGAGTTTCTGGTGCAAAAACAATGCAGAGTTCATCAATGTCTTCAAGTAAGGTAAATCTTAAAATCTGTATGAGTTAAAAAAATTGTAAACTCTT
>JBBDHI010000006.1:19520630-19538448 GCA_037177115.1 Craterocephalus stercusmuscarum
CCTCTCCTCTCCTCTCCTCTCCTCTCCTCTCCTCTCCTCTCCTCTCCTCTCCTCTCCTCTCCTCTCCTCTCCTCCATATGTTTCTGTTAACTTTAATTCAGCTGTGAGCTCAGTGTCTCATCCTTGCCCATACTGAGCTCACTGTGTGGTTCCTATTGAACTGTTCTCTGAATGTTAACCATGTGCACTGTGGGCAGACGAACAGCCAGGCATGCTCCCTCAGTCATGAAACACACACACACTTCTAAGCAACGGAGGAAGTGGTTTTCTCTGGAGTTCATCGGATTTTCGTTTATTTAAATCCTCTCCTGCAGAGGCCAGGATGGGAAGACTTAACTATATTGTGTGTCTGCATGCATTAAGTGTGTGTTGGGAGCTTTTTTTCTCCTTCAAAAATGGCAGTCAGGTTGACTTTACTTTTTCTTTGGTTACAGCTTAATTGATCATGTTCATCAACCGTAATGTACAAAGATGCATCCAAAGAAGTAAAAAATCTGCTAAAAGTCTCAAATAAAGGTGATCATGTCCATCAAACACAGGAAAGGGCTCAACAAGAAAACAAAAAACCTTTCATAGAGCTACGCAGTATAGCTTGCTGAGTTTGCATTGTTGGCTGTAGTGTTAAACCACAGTTAAGTTTAGTTCTGACTTTATTATATTTACTACAGTCTCAACTAGAATGTATAATTAACGTGGAGGCTCTTAGTATTATGTGATTAGAAAATGTATTTCATAATTATCCCCTGTTAATCTTAAGGGGTTATTGTTGTTAAAACGAGCAAATTATCCATGAACACCTCAATTTTAGATGAACTGATAGGTACCAGTGTAAAGTTGCTGCTGGGACACTTCTTTTCCACCCCCGACTCTTTCTTTGACACACTCACACATTTAAAAGAGTGAAAGAGCGGAAACCCTGTTAAATTCCCTGTGGTGTCTTACACAGCGACATCTGGACTCAGCACCAAGTGTGTTTATGTCATGCCTTTGTGCACCTTCTTTTGCTTTACTGGCTACATTTCGTTCCAAAGTCCACGTGGATGTGTGCGTCCTGACTCCTGCGTGCTCCTCTTTGCCCTGTTTGTGTGGATGACTAATTAGATCATGCTGCAGAGGAGCACTGGCTGTGTTGGCTTTAAAAGAGTAAAGCTGGCATCCTCCTGTCGCAGGACATCAACATAATGATATCTGCTTGGCCATGAGACATTTCCTGTGTCTGCAAATAAAAGACAATCAGCTTTGAGATAGGTTGGCGAGAGGAAAAAGAAATCTCCTAACTTTGTCTTTTTGCAAATGTCATGATAGATATTGTTTATTTCATGATTCATTCTGAATGTGTGCGGTTTTAAATGTATGTTCTGCTACTCTTTTAATTTCCGTAATTTCGCATATTTACTGAATTAAAAGCTGTACATATAAAACTTTGTTCAGCCATATTTCAAGATCATTGCTTGTGCTACGCTCTGCTCACCCAAACTCTTATGTGTGAGGAAAAGCAGAACACAATGATGCATGATTTAGATTCAGAAGTCTTGTACAGCTCATGTGCAGATGTCTGTACCTATAGTACATTACAAGCTATTTGCACCAAGTTATAGATCGGAATCTTTAGGAACCATTGCCTTTAGCCGTTCTGTGTGCCTTCCACATACAAACAAACACAACAGATTTATAAATACACCACCATCTGCTAATGTTGTTAACTCTTTTTTCCCTTGAAGTCAGTGCAGTGAGATCCTCTCCTCTGTCAAAGTAAGATTTCCTCTCTGCATCCAAATCTGTTCCCTTTTCAAGATCCGATGTAAACACCAGGAGCGGTAATCGCTCGTTGATGTCACACAGGCATCTTTTGATAAAAGTAAAGGTGAGCAGTGTGGTGTAATTTATTGTCAGCAGCCCCACCCCCACCCTCACAGCCCCTCATATCAGTCCTATTTCCCACATCATCATCTTTGTCCTCTGTCTGTCAGACCTTGGTCTTTTCCTGGGGAGCACTGAGGCGTAGAAAAGCAAGGTTCTGCTCTATCACCCGTCCAATCGCCATCAACCTTTCCCACAGGCATCAGCCAATGGCTCTTTGGAGATGGCAGATGGGGGAGGGGCTGAACATCAAGGGTGGGGCGGGGGATGTTGTATGTGTACGTGTGTTCGCTGGTTGCTCCTTGACTTGAGGAATATAAAGGATGCTTGGCTGCTCCAGGAACAGCAGGGATGTCGCCTTAATGCCAGCTCCACGCTCATCTGGATGCATTTTCAGCTTTTTGATGAAACACTCATTCATACCAGAAGAATCTGAATGCTTTTCATACATTCACGTGAGAAGTGGAGCATTATGCTAGATTGTGTGATCAGAGTGTTATCCGTACAGGTTCAGTAGTGGTGATTCACATCGTTTTCATGCTATGAGTGTTGCAAGTTTAATCTCTAGCAGCAATATGGCTGTTGGACTGCTGTAAATGTGTAGTTCAGTACAGAAATGCATGCACGCGGAGGGAACCTAATGCTTCTGCCTGTTTGTTGTAGAATTTGATGGATTGATACTATTTTGGTTTGCCATACTTGAAATGGCACAAGAGAATGATTGGCACAGAGTTGATAGGGGAGAAATGTAGGAGGTAAAGGCTGCTATTTATAAAAGATTCAAGTATTTTTCCTGAAAGGAGAGGGAGTGTGTTTCATCTTGTGGAAGCTCGTTTCTTGTGGATGGCTTCCCTCCTGTGCAGTCATGCTGCTTGCTTCACCGGTCGTTTGAGTGCAGAGGCAGCAGAGATCATCTCAAGACATGTCCATCCAGATCCTGTCTACATCCCCTTGTAAGTATGGCGTGATTCTTTAAGGCTGGGATGAATAATTGAGGGAAAAGCGCCAAACTACCACAGATACTGAATTGTGCCATTTTCTTTTGTTAATATTATGTTTGGCTGCAAAGCGCTTGCTCTATATCTGAAAGATAATATTTTGCTTCCCGTAAACTCTGCTTTATGCAGAAAGATACTCCACAGCATGCATAACCAAGACCTATATCACTAATAAATGCATGCAGCTCATGTGGTCACACCTCCTCCGAGGGTTGATGCAATTTGCATAGAAGAAAGAAACTATACTTTAGTGGTGTCAAAAGGTTTTCCTAAAAAGCTCTTGTCAACATAAAGGAAATTATCATTTATAGAGTTTGTCATGCTTTAGCTGAAACTCCGGAGATGTATTTAAAAAAAAAAGAAAAACTATACAATACTGATAAGTGCATTAACTTTCACTGAACAGCAACTAATGGTGGCTACAGGAAAAGCTGCAGCAATGTGTGAATGTTAAAACATCATCCAAGCCCAAGTAAACCCTCAGATCAGTTAAATTATAACCTTAAGATTATACAGTTCTCATTACCAGACAGGTAAAGCTTTAGCAGCTGTATAGATGAGAGAATGTCAATCTTCTTTTCTGCCTGACCCTAAATGGACAGTGAGAGACCCCATGACCATGAAGTAAATTTGGTGACCTGCAAGTTGTTCATATTAAAGCAGCTTGTCATTATGGATGTTTCTACTAGATTGTGGGAACCTAATGGTCAAGGAGGTTGGGAATGTTTCCTTTTATGGATTCATATTAACAGCAAAACTTGATGTTAAAAATCATGCTGTGGTAACTCTAATAAAAATGCTTGATTCTCAAAGCAGGGAGCCACGTATAATATCCTGGTTTTCCCCCATATTGTTTTCTTTCTCAAGCATTTGACATTTGTCTTTAGATGAAAATAGCCAGTGTGTTTTTTGAGTGATGTCCAGAAAGAAACCACCGCAGCCCGAGTTTAAGAATACAGAAATGTCAGCAACCGCTGCTCCTCATGGGTTTCCCCACCCGACATGTTGCTTTAAATGTTTTACTTTAATGTGGGTTAAGATGGTCATTTTAAAATAGGTCATTATTTGTGAATCGGCTCAACATGATCTATCTGAAAACAAAAGATAAAAGATTCAGAGAGGCAGAAGGAAGTATTAAAAAACTATAATATCCCTGGCTCACACACTAAACCCGTATTCCACATTATTTGTCCAGAAACCTGTTGATGACTTCATACACGCCCCTGCAGAGTGTTATCTCTGTCTCTTATTAACTGTTTTCCTGATAATGCGTGCAGTGACCCCAACTTTATGAGAAAAGGAGTGCATGGCGTATGTGGGAGCTTGACTAATTCCATCTTTTACTTTAATTTAGCATAATTCTTTAATTCTTTAATTTACATTTTATTTTATTGGTGTATTTTTCATTCTTCTAAGCCGCTGAGAAAATCTTGCATCTAAAATCAAAGTATAGCAAATGTTGTTTCCTGTCTATATGCAGTCAACGTCAAGTTCAGTTTTGTGGTGTTTGGATACATTTTAGGTCCTAAAAGCCCCACAGTGCAATGCTTGTCATTGTTGTGATGGAATATTAACAATTATTATGCCTGCACCATCTTTCTTTTTCACCTCTGACTCTTTCCCCGCCTCTCTGTCAGCCTCCCCTTTTCTCCTGGTGGATGGTTAGAAGCAGAGACACCCAGGAGCCTGAGCAAAATATGAAAATAACCCGATGAGATGAGATTTGGAACTGCTCAGCTGTCTAAATTGTTGTGAAATATTTCCCTCTGTAGAAATGCGGTTGTAAATCAACCGGCAAGTTGTAAACATGCTTCCATCAGTGCAGCATGCGCACTTCTCGGTTTTGTTGTTTTGGCACTCCGAAAGGTAATTTTGACCTCATGGAAAGAAGTTTTTGTTTTTGTTTTTTTTTTTTTTTTTTTTTTTTTTTTTTCACTTGCTGTTTCTCTTATTGACCTCTGCTGCTCTGCTGGAGAATTTGTGCAGGCATGCATCTGATTATTCATGCATATAAGTCAGATGTTCCACTAGATAGTCTTGTGGCTGGTTGTTTTTATAAAGAGGTTGTTTACATGGCTGCAATAACAGCGGGCAGCCATAGGATCTACTGGCCGCCTCCTGCTATAGAGGAAGGGTATAGACCCAGAGCCTGTGGTTCCCTGTCTGCTCTGTGTAGTTTACCCAACAGGAAATCGGTCTTTGTTGAGGATAAGTCTAGTGAAAATCTATTCACAGAAGAATGGAGTGACAGCGAGCAAAGCTCAGAGTATAAATGAGGAAAGGGGAGGCATGATCGGAATTGACCAGAGAAGAGTGTTAAGGAGTGAGAGAAAGAAAGGAGGACTGGGAACCAAAAACATGGACAAGGTGAGTGGAAGACATGCTTGAGGAGAGTATGATGTAAGGATGAGGATAACGAGAAGCGATGGAGTTGGGATGGGGGACCAGGGAAGGATGGAGGATGACACAACATGATGCATATGTGCAACTTTTCCTGGATTCACACACACATTTACACTGTCTCCCTCATAGAGCAGGCACTGACTGCAGGAACTCAGTCACACTGAAAGAACTGGATTCAGATCACAACAGATGTTTTTTTTATTTTATTAAGTTGTTTATTTATTCTACTTTTATTTTCTTTTATTTCAACGACAGCTGCCACTAACAAGGAATTCCAAGCTCCTGCTTTTTTCAGTGTTTACTAGCTTTCGAAGTTTCACACAGATCCAAGTTTCTTAGTCAAGTTCCAGCTCCTTCACAATGCTCTGTCCTCTCTACTTTTTTAGTCGGGTTCTAATTGTTAGTTTTGTCCCTGAGGTTTGTTGGAGTAATTAATCCTATTATCAGAACTCAGCTGTCACTCCGTTAGCATCTGTCAGCTGTGAGGTCATGCTGCGGCTGATCTGATTGTTCTGCTGCAAAATAGGATGATGGCTCTTTAGGATTTGTTCAGGGGTGCATCATACTGGAATTTAGCCAGTAGCTGATGTGCTTCTCCAACCATCATTTTCTGATGCAAAAACATGCACATTTCAGCGTGTGTTCACACCTGATGCTGAGCCTACTGTAACATCATGCTGATTGATGATGCATGGTTAGTGGGAGAACTCACTTATTGGATTTTCTGTGTGCATAAGCATTTGTTTATTTTGTTGAACAGGGAAAATTTTGCAACCCCCCCACCCCCACCAAGCCCCTTCATCTCTCTCTGGGCCTATATTGGACATGTTGGGGAATTATGCTTTTAGTGTTGATTACAACGTTAATTGAGCTTCTGCCGTGCCTTAAACATCCTGATTTTTTTTTAATGCTTCGCCCTTTAAAATTCTGCATTTTAGACTGAAAATCCAAGCTTCAGATTGTGTCATAACTTTATGTTCTTCTTTGCATGGTCAACATTGAGAAGGCTCATAAAGCAAGTGGACGGGAGCACATCTTTCCTGTCGTCACCTCTCCCTCTTTCTCACTGTCTGACATCATCGGTTAGTCCCATCTGCTTTGGGCCACAACTGTCTAATGAATGACAGACAGCTGACACGGTCTCCAGAACGTTTCCTTTCACTCCTTCCTCTTGCCTTTTCTGTCCCCTTTTCTCCTGTGGGCTGCAGAAGTTCAACACCCCCACCCCCCTCGCCCTTCTCCCTGCCTGTGAACTGCTGTTTGGTCTGCTGTGGTTTATTGGCTCGGTTTTGTTGAGCAGGAGGACAATCGGGTGATTTGGTCAGAGCGGGCTGATGAATAGCGTTCCCGGAGCCGTACAAAGCGTCCTCCTCTCTGCTTCATTGATGTGTTGATGCAACCGAACTGGCTGCCCATTAAGTTTGTGTTGTAGACTGTTGTGGGTAGACAGATGCCCATGGATGCTCAGAGCTGAAAAGAACTTTTATTCTTTTTTAGAGCTGCACACATTCACAGTCTCTTTGCTATAGAGACGGGGATATAACGTAGTTGCAGAAAGCCCCGCTGTTTAAAAGATCACAGTCCTGTTAATGATGTTCACTCTTTCTTCTCCATAAGCGAGACATGAAGTATGCCCCAAAGTCATTTCTGTCACTTCTTTTCTAAATCTTAGCAATAATCTGTCTGTTTCTGGTCATAAATTGGAACTTATTGAGGTCTTACTGTATATTTGTAAAGAAGTCTTTAAACATGTTTCATCTACAGCTCCACAGACCTGACCTATTACACATTTAGACATGTGTTTGTGTTGGCTTGTTACATCAGACTCCATTCCCGCCCCATGTCACTTTCTGAGAGGTGACAATCCCTCTCAGTTATTTATTCCAGCAGGATCAGTCAGATATGCATGACCCGGCTTGCTCTCGTACACATGCAGCTCTTTCTGCTCACAGGGACGACAGGCAGTCAGCTTCCATGCGCTGAGCTAGTACATGAAGGCCGTCACCAAAAAACGGCCGGTGTGTGTGTGTGTGTGTTTGTGCAATGTTTTGTTATGTTTTCAAGGACCAGTGTTTTTTGGAAGCTCCTCTGAGTCTATGGATAATCAGTGTTTCTGAACATGGCTGCTTTGACCGTGCTGTTCCGTTTACAGTACCTGGGATTTCTAAGGGACAGGAAAGGTCAGCTTACAGCAGAACCAGCTGACAAGACTGGTAGGTAGCGCTCCGGAGTGCTGTGGTGGAAGTGCCAAAGATTTATATGTAAAAGCTTCTATTCACTGGGGTTTTTTATGCGTTTAATGTGAATGTGGATGTATGTTATTAACAGTTTTAGCATCTGGATTTGACCTACTTCCCCTTTCTTTTCAGGAAACTATCTCTAATTAAGTTTAGAGCTCATTTTTAGACTTAAAAAAAAAGTAAACCCTCCCCATTTTTCCTTAGAATCAACAAAGAAGCTTGATTTCTTTTTGCTGTGTGCACTGTGAATGAGCTCTTTGTTTGCTCCCAATTGAGTGACTGTTTGAATGGGTGTGCAGTGGATATTCATGAGTATTTCACTCCAGTTTATTCACATAAAAGGCATAATTTGGTCTTAATGTATTTGTGCACAGTTGGAAATGTTTTGTGGCTTTTTGACGTCAGAGCGTCATTCAAAGGGTCAAATATAGAAGCTTTTCACATGATTATAAATGAATGAACTCATTATTATCTTCAATAAATGGGCTGTTTATATTAAGTTTGCACCCTGGTCCCCCCATTTAGAGAAAAGAAAACTAAAAGGAGACACATGCAGTAATGCGAGTAAATAGATTTGAAAAGTTGTGAAGTGCATCATTTACATAAAGTGTACTTTGATGGCTGAGTGCAAAAGCTCACAGTTACCAGCAGAGTCAGAGTATTAGTCAGATAAGATTACAACCAATCATATTAAAGCCTATTTTATCCACAAATCCACCAGTAACAACTGTTTGGCAGGCTTAACTTTTTTTTTCCGTGTGAGTAGATGACGGGGCGTGCAGGGAGGGTCTGAGAAACTGTTGAATGCAAAGCAGCACTTGTTATTAATCTTGTTTCGGGGTGGGGTTTGTGACATGGGGGGACACAGCAAAGAAAAGCCGTTTGGGTGATAGCAAAAAACGTAGCTGGCAGAGTCTTTGGCCTTCTGCAGCTCAGTGGGTGGTGGGGCGTTGACCAGTATATGGCACGGCCACGGCTGTTGTTCACTTGCCTTTTAGCCAAACAACAATGGTACAGTCAGAAAGCTTAGAAGTGGTTGAACGAAAAAGTGCTCTAGGCCTGGGTAGGTTCTAGCTATTTGGACCGGTTTGATGCTGGGTTTGGTTTACAATGGCAGTGCTGGATAACCACAGCTGGCAGTACGCCCAGGCTGGGAAAACCCTGATCAGACTATCAGGTATGGCATTTTGTCCTTGCATTCAGAAAGCTTGATTATTCTTAACCAAGAAAGCCAGGGTCACCTCAGTGCTATGAGGTCAGGAATGTGATTGATAACTCTAAGGGAAGAAACATTTAAGGAAATTGCTTTGAAAATTGATTTTCATTAATCTCATTAGTCTCTCAAAACATTAGATTTAATGCTAATTTTCATGTTTCTTTGCTCATGATTATTTCGTCATCTCAACATCTGGAATATTATAGTATTGTAAATGGCTGTATACTATGACTTTCACTTATATGTAGAGGCTGTTTGTCTTTGTTTTACTTACTTTCTCTACAATACTGACATTGTTTGAGTACACATTTAAAACCAACATAGATGAAATTCCCTCTGCATTAGGTGTCACGATTGCATGTTTATTAGAAAAAGAACAATGAAAATTAATGAATGAACAGCCGTCCCTATGTACAGCATGTCAGGAGTTATGTATCTAATATGGTTCAGCTTCTTTAACGTTGGCTTCTTTACCTTATAGTTTCTGCTTTCTTTAAAGTGACTAATAGTCTGTAATAGGAAAACAATTTTTACATTTTAGCTGTTGTTTGATAAGAGCCACAGAGACACAAGAGATGGGGAAGTGAATTATTTGATGAGTGAATGTAATAGTGAATGTATTTATTGTCTTTATAGAGAAATGTACTCATCAGAACTTGTTTATACAGTAGTTTACCAGAAATAAAACCCTTGGTTTAAAATGCCTAAGGAGTTCTGCTAAGTAAATAATGATAAATAATATGTACCGTTTTCAAGTTCATCTGTGTTATTTACAGTAGAGGACTTGTCAGTGAGGCTCGGTGACTCAATTTTTTTATCTCTTTGGAAAATGTAGGGCTATTTTGCAAAATCTTGGTTGTTTTTTGCTAAATGATGTTCACAAGCAGTAAAATAAGCAAGTGAGATGCATCTGAAATATACCGGGTCAGTTGTTGACTATCTAGTCCTCCTCCTGTATGTGTGTGTATGATTGTGAAAGCTATGCTATGGTTAGCTACAGTAAATGATACCTAAGGTATAATGTTTAGACTAGAATAAAAGCCGCCCTGTTGAGGTTCTTTTTTGTGACTGTGTACTCTGAGGCTTGTGCTGGTATGTACATAGTTTTTTTTATATACTTTGCAGCTCCGTTTATGCTAAAGATACCCTTATTTTACATGTGTATACGTCATTCTAAGCAGCTTGTCTTGGGCTTTATTGATACAATACTCTTTTAGATAACTCAGCTTATTTAGATTAAAAGTAGGGGGATACTGTACAGTATTTGTTTACTGAAAACTAAGGGTGCGTTCTGAAAAGCAGCATTAAGCTTTAGCATATTGTTCACCTGCACAGCTATGGCCTGCTGGCCAAAAGATGCTGCTGAGAGACACAATGAACAGGACACCTGGCCTTGGTCTCAAGCACAGAGTGCCTTTTACAAAAGGTAAGCTAGAAAGCAAGTTTTGTATAAGATTTATTTTTAGCACCTTAAAGCTCCCATTTTCATAATAATATAAATCTTTTTTTATGTCCCTGCTTGTTTAAATGCAAAATTTGTTCCCTGCAGCGGTAATGAAAGCAGGTGTCTGAGGAGATGTTCTGCTCTGAGACAATTAGGGGAAACGGCTTTTTGTCGTAAGGAGTGCGCCGCAATATGAAATCACAACTGGGCCTGCAGAGAGAGAATTTATTAAGCCCCTGACATTTATAAGTTTACAATATATGTCGAGTCCTGGGACAAAACTTAAAGTCAAGTGTCCAAGTTTCACTTTCTGTAATCATTTCAACTATTTGATCATTCCTTTAAGTTTATCGGGTATAGCTGAACCTTCTGTCCTTTCACTTTTATAGGGAGATCAATAGGAAAGTTCTTTTTTTGACCTGTGAAAGACCAATTATCAGTGCACAATGCGGTCGTTGTCTCCAGATAGACCCTGCCCCAAGAAATGAAAACACTAAGCAGACTATACTACTAAGCAAAGCAGTAGTAGTATAGTCAGATAGCAACTGAACTAGAGAAAGCTTAATATTTGAACAGCCTTAAAGCAAACCGAAATTAAGCTTGTGTTGCGGTCAAATTAAAACAAGGAGACAAGACCCAACATGCCAAATGTCCATATCATCAGCACAGATATGTCAAATATACATTAAATTGAATTTAGTTGGTCAAAAAGTGGGGCAACAATCAGCTGCGTTTAAAAAGTCATCAATAAAATCAATCCTGAACTGTTTGATGAGCCACGCTTACCAAGTATGGAGATATTTGGGGGAGACAGAGGATGTTTTTCTGAAGTCAGAAAGGAGAGAGTTGCTGTGGCCTAGCAAAGCCCAGAGAGAATAAGTGCAATGGTTTTTTCTAGGTCAGAGCACAGATTAATTGGTATGATTCAAAGTTTTTCTCCTTCACTTTTCTAACTCGTGTTGGGAAGTTAAAAAAGAAGTTAAAATAAACCCACTCCAAAGATCCAAAAAATAGTGGTTTGTTTGTTCCTGATTCCTAGTGTCCTATTGATTCCTGCCTTCATCTGTTTCATAGGTTTTTCCTTTTCTTTTACATTTTTTTGCTCTAAAAAATGGGAATTTGGAGACACCACCCTCCCAAAAAAAAAAACTATAATGGGTTGCTGTCAGTGAATTTTGAGGGAACTCTAAGAATGTCAATAGACCGTAGTCAATAGAGTCTGCAGAAGGAAGGTAGAATGGAGACGAGAACAAAAGAAAAAAAGAAAAGAAGAGGTCTGTAAATTGTACACTGAGGTGAGCTTGTTATCCAGGCTCAGTGAGGTGTGAAGGCAATATTGAAACAGATGTAGTAGTCATGATATAAACTTCTGAAAGACTTATTATGGGTTGTTAATGACTCGGGTGGCAGAGCGGATGTCCAATGATCATAGGTTGGCAGTTTGAATCCGACTCCCCTTGTCAATCTAATGTTGTGTCCTCGCCTGTGTGTATGGGGATGAATTCGATGGCTTGGATCCGATCTGCAGAGCTGTTCTGCTCTTCTCTGGGTGATGAGTTCTTCTTTTAGAGGCCCATTTAATCTGCAGGATATATATTCAGATGGAGATGTACTCATTTTATTCTGTCATGCCTCAGGTTTTCTTGTGTTAAACTCAATACAGAATCATAATTATGTATCAGACTGTAGTCAAAGGCTGCATTTAGCCAGTTTGCTCTGTTTGCGTGCGTGTTCTACAACATAATTTGAGTTTGAGGTGTGATTATGCCTGGTGTTTAAGTGACAAGTTGATAACAAGACTGTTAGATTAATTAGTTGTAACCTAAAAAAAAGCAAATTATTCATTTAGCTGCTCTTCTGCTGCACTACAAGTGTGTACATTTCATACAAAATAACCGGATTGAAAAATAAAGTGCATTGTTTAATCTGAAGATTATCTCTCGAACATCTGAGCAGAGTGTGAGAGCCGTACTGCGAAGCTGGTTTTGTTTCTACCCTTCTCATTTGTTATGACTTATTCATGGCCTTTTTTGCTGTGCGGACGGGTTAAGTCCAGGTCGAGGGGTTGCGGTGGGAGCAAAGTGTTATTTTTGCTGTAAGCCACACTGTAACAACAACAATATGAGAAATGTGATGAAAGTTGAGCTCTCCACAGTCCCCAGGCCCCCTGCCAGCCCCGGATGAAGGTCACAGAGCTGAAGTGGAGTGGAGCAGAGCACCGAGTATTGGCTTTGTCTGTGAGAAAGGAAGAGAAAGACCAGAAAGAGAGAGTGTAAAAGAGAGGAAAATGAATAAAAGAGTAGTCTCTACAGTTGGACAGAGGAAAACTGAAAAACTTTTCCCTTTCCTTTTTCTTTTCACCCTCTTGCACTGGTACAAAGCACACTTGTTGCTGCTCTTGTCTGTGTTTTTACTGTGCTGTGCTGCATATAACTGTGGAAGAGCCTAAACATTCATACTGTCCATACATAGCATCCTGAGGTATGGCAGCTCGATATCCCTACATGCAAGAGAGGATAAACAATAATAGTGTCTTGATGTGGTGGAAAAATCTTGAATCTGGACTGTGTTTTGTAGATGTGGGTTACAAAGCTAAAATTTATCTAATCATATACCTCCTGGGTAAATTGTGTAAGAGTCAAATTGTAAAACATCTATGCAGTTGTTTTTGTAAGCAGTGCAGTGTTTTGTTCTAAACATCTAAAAAAGAAGAAATATTGTAAATGCTCATCTTGTTTTATCTTCACCACTGCCTCTGAAACACTATAAATTTAAATATAAACTTTCAGAAAATGGCACAAACAGAATACTGGTGGGTATCACGCTGTGAGCCCCGGCTGTGGAACGCATTACTGGCTCAGTATTACATTTGGTATTCCGAGTGTATAAATGAGTTCACTGGTAAGTATAGCTATGTGAAGTGTACCGGGCCTAATAACAATCTCCTTGACAGGTTTAACTCATGTTACAGCTGCAGTACATAAGTGCCTTTTTAAAGTCACCTTGAAATGAAATGAACGGAAGGAATGGGACATCCCATTGTCACACCACATGTCACCTGGTAGTCACGCATTGCTATTAAAAAAAGATAGACTATAGCTTTTGAAACAGGAAAACAATGTATTAATTGTTTTGAATTTTAACAACATTACTGAATGATTGACACCCATTTGTCTGAAGGGGGGCTTTTTCCTAAGACACTTTAAAAAGGGGTCAGTCCCAGTGCTAGTCAGAGAGTAGCTGGCATATTTATTTGGTGGTGGGGTATACATGCAGCTTTTAGATTTACTGTAAAACCCTGCTTATACTGTAGGTCTGGTATAAGCTAGACTCAGACCACCACCAGTTCAGTACTGAAAAAAGTCGGGTGGGAGGGGGTCTCAAAGTCAGAAGACCATCCCACGAGCGGTTCTGACAGTATAATGGTCTCATGAATGTTTCTGCTTCAACATTTCCTCTGTTTGTGCTCTCTTCTCCAAAGGCTCCCCATATTCACAGACCTTCCGAGTAGGGCCAAACTGAGCCAAACCATGCTGAGCAGTGCGACAAATGAGTTCCAGTTCTCCCCTTTCACACATTCTCTAAAGTAGGTTCTCATACTGAGCCTTGATCCACAGCGAAGTATGACAGGACTATCAAAAATCCATCCCAGGCACAAACATGGAATTTAAAGTCTTACATTTAGCTGTGATTACAATATTTTCTACATTTAATCTCTCAAATATTGCCGAATGATCAATTGCTGTGCGTGATCATATTACTGAAATGAAAATCCATTTTGAAAGCCTAAAGCACATAATCTCTGCATCTCACCACAATGATCCTTTCTAAGCAGCTGGAATGTGTGTTTTGATGTTTGTGCTGAGACGGTTGGGACATCAGCCAGGGGAATTGTACTGTAGTATTTCTGTTGTAATATGTAGCAGACCTGATCTGTTCCACTACACAGACAGCCAGCTTGTAATTGGTCTGAGGTTACGGGGTTACAGTAGGAGCCAGAGGATTGACATCCTGGCATGGCTCATGATGCCAGGATGCACAGATGCACCGTGTACAGTCCAGCCTGTGGTCTAAAGGGTTGGAATCAAAAGGGATTGGCCCTGTTGAACACAGGTTGGGTGTTCCAGCTCTGTGAGCAGATGATGCAGATATGGAGTTGTAGCTCAGCCTGGATTATCAATCAGGTTTACACTGTTTGTAGGTGAATAATTTGTTTGTGTTTGTCCATGTCTGTGTTATTCCTGGTCTTGTATAATGGGATGCTGTTCTGTAATACTCCATTTAGATCCATGACTGTTAGATTTTCAAGCCTGGAATCAGGAGGGCAGAAGGAAATGGATTGGCATGCCTCTGCTAAACAGCTATGTGAATTGGCAGATTTAGGGCAGAGTCCTTGTGGAGTTATAAAGACAAGAAGGGATAAGCAGAGGGAATCTGTGCCACTATGTCTTGCTTTGGCTCTGTGCTTTCTAATCATGTAGCAACAGGAGTGAAAACACAGCTCTAGTTACATTAGAGGAACTCTTATCATGTGTACATGCACAGTAATATTGTAATGACAGCAATCTAAATTAGACGTTTTTTTAGTTATTGTGTTTATATGAGTTGCTGCTGGTATAATCCATTCACATATTCATACATTTACATCTTAAAAAGTATAGTCTTACTCACGGTAACATTATTGAGAACATTAGCTAATAGAAGTTTCTTCTGCATACATCCAGTGTTGCTGAACCTTGTTACATGTGGTAGAAAAACTGCCCGAAATAAGTAAAAAAACAAGCCTGAAATTGCACATAATATTTGGATCAGGCAACTCTAAACCTTAAAACATGTGACATAAGCTGTGTGTGTCTCAAAATGCCATTGAAAACTGTGGTTAAAAGTAACATTAGACCCAAGGTAAACGCACACTATGTTTAGGATTGAAATACTCCACATCGCTTAATTTGAATATGTCTTTACTCCAAATGCGGTATTATTTGTGTTAAAGTAATCAGAAAATGAATCCATTGCGGTCTCTTATTTAGATTAAGGTTATCAGAATATTGCTGTGAATGCAAATGATGGCATTGACTTCGAATCAAGCTTGGCAACCAAGCATGGAGCTGTTCATTCCTGCACCCCAGAGGAGACACACTTATTCTGTGCTTTCTTCTTCTTCTTTCTTTGAATTTTTTTTAACATCACCAACCTAAATATCCAAAAGCAATACATTACAATAAGATAAATAGTACCATATTGTACCATTTTTATACCCGGTGCATACCTTTCAGGCACTTCTTCATGCATGGTGTGCTATTTAGAAACAGAGATGGTGATTTTGCATTGAGCGTCCATGTGTGTGTGCTTTCCCCCCTGCTTGCATGTGTTTGCCATTAATGACAAAAAGGCACATACTGTATGGCCTATATTTTTATGATCTCCATCCTGACATATATGCAGTTGTTTCTTTATCATGCCCTCATCTTGTACTTGTGGTAGACTTGAGGCCAGTGGCGTAACTGCTCATTTGCTGCTTTTAATTGTAAAATTAAAAAAAAGGGTGGTGGGGGAGGGGGTTTGTGTTGTCTTGTTTTTTTTTTAAAAAGCTCACCATAAAAATATTATTTCCTGGGTGAACACTATGCATTTCCCCTCATTTGACCGGACACTGAGTGCACACTGACAGCTAAATGGATTGCTCTCATTATGAGTTTGTTATGAACAAGCAGTCTGTAATTGAAAAGCTTTATTTCATGCTCAGCAGGCTCATAGATAAGAGCTTGTGTGTAGCGAAGAGATGAGGTCTGCTGTGTTTATAAGTGTGTGAAGTGAGAGGCAATGATGGGATTTTATGAATCACTGTGCGTAGGGCGATATCCTTTTTTTTTCTGTGGAATATTCTGTGTTTTATAGCTGCACATAAAATGTAAAAATGCTTTGTGGTAGTCTGTATAATTGTGGCATTGTGTCTATTTTACAGAGTTGACATCACATGGACTGGGGCCGTTATGTTTGGGAAGCAACATACTTTTAACCAGCTGTTTGTACTTTGCAGCTCTTCATTTTTGTGGTCATTCAACAGTTTTATGGAATTCTGTAGGTTATCCGTGCTCCAGCATTAAGACACAAAACTTGCCTGACAGCCACATGTGTTTCTCAAGTACCACTGTGCTTTACATGAAGCTACAGTGCATGTATGTCCAGCTTTCTGCCAGATTGGCTCTGATGTGGTATTTAAAAAGGTGCAGAGCAACAGTTTAAGCCGATCTGCCTCAGTTTAACAGAGGTCAGCACTGGCTGCGTGCCAGGTTCAATGTCTTATATAAAGCACCACAATGAGGAATGTGTCTGGGCACACTTCACAGGGAAAACACACACACACATGTGCTCACATAGAAAGTCGAAGATACGAGTTGTTTTATGCTTTTGATCTGCTCTGTGGTGCTCATTTTTTATGCACACACATGTATTCTTTTGACGTTTTCAATTTCCTTCCAACGTTTTTGTGTGTTGGTGACGTACTGTAGAAAGGGAGATGGCGTGAGGTGCATGTGCTGCAGGTTTTAAATTCAAATAAAGTAGCAGAGGAATATAATAAAACCCAATGAAAGCACTCAGGTATTTGGTCCTCGCATACAGAGAGAATTAAAAAATCTTTACTTCATGATTTCTTTTGTTTTCCTGCTGCTTGTAACATAATTTATGTATGTTACAGCAGTGCAGCTCTTCCTGCTTTGAGCTTATTCGGCGCTGCTTCAGGACGACGGTTGCTCCTACCTGTCTGGCTGCCTCAAATCAATATTAGAGGAGCCATTAAAACCAGGAAGAATTATTTAAATGTCTTTTTCTGCTGTCTCCACTGTCCACATTGTCATACTCTCTGTATACTGATGTTTGCTCTGTCACTGTGTTCTGTGTTATCAGTTTTAGCCTCTGCAATTCAGTTCGGTCTGTCTTTCACTGTGCCATTTATTTGCTTCTCATCGATTTTCTTCTTAACTTCATTTTGTCACTTCACTTTGTTTTTTTTACCTCTTGTTCTAAGTTATATCTAATTTTCAGCCTGGAAGAATCTTCATTCCTCTAACCACATGCATCAACCTGAATTTCAAGTTATTTGATTACTATGACTGACTCCTACTGGAGGGCACTTTGATTATATGTGTATGTTTGTGCAAATAAATCAGCACTCGGCAATGTCACTGCCATTCCTCTGAAGTATTTATTTCACTTTCTATCGCCCGATCCCAGTTTATATGAACAGAAACTTCAGTTTCAGTGACACTAGTAGTACAGTAACAGTAGTGTCAGTTTTTACCTAGTTCTATTGGTGATGCAGTGGGAAGTAATAAGCTCTTTTCTTGCATGTGAGATGACATCAGTGTCTCACCCCATTTCACACATGCACACAAGACTCTTCAATCTCTCATATGACCTTGTTAGAGTATTCACTTTGGATTTTTTTTATTATTTTTTTGCCTCGCAGCCTAGAATTGAAATGGATTTTTAAACACTCACCACTGTGAGACCAAGATATCTTTGTCAAAAATAGGGATAGAATTGAAAACTTGAATATATACATATATATACACACTCACATATAGATAGATAGATAGATAGATAGATAGATAGATAGATAGATAGATAGATAGATAGATAGATAGATAGATAG
>JBBDHI010000006.1:19585177-19605712 GCA_037177115.1 Craterocephalus stercusmuscarum
TGCTGCAGCAGCATGTGGCGTCTGCTCTTAGTTTCTGTCAATGCTTTCCCCCTAACTATATTTGTTTGTGGCAAGCCCTCTCCGGCATTGTCCACATTTTTACAGATCATCATGTCAAATCCCTTGGGGGGCTTTCCCACAAGCTGCACCTCTGCCTCTAATAACAGCTCTCCAGCCACAATGACTGATGTTTGTGTGTCAGTTGTGTTTTTGCATCCCTCCTCCTAGTGAAGATGAGACCACACAAACTTAAAAATGCTCCCCTGGCGACACCTCTGGAATCCCAGGCATGCGTCTGTGGAGCTGCACAGACTTGGCATCACTGCAGTTGTGCCATGACCAGATTATGAGTTTATTGTAGAAGCTTGCAGGCAAATTAGCCAACATCTCCATACGCTGCTGAGAATATATGGTTTGCTTGTTTAGTTGATTTTACAACCTACTTTCAAGATAATTTTATGTATCTGTATTTGAGCAATGTTGTACATTTAAGCAGTGGTTGGAGAGCTTAGCATGCATGTGGTTGCATGCAGATTTATTCTAAGTACACACAGTTCATAACAATGATACTACATACAGATGAAGGTATACAAAATGACTATTTAAATCATCACACTACCCTCAACAGTATGATGCTGATGAGTCTGTTGAAGAATTTAGCAGGGAGCATCAGAGACAGGGACACCACTTTACTAATGGAGTCAGGATCATCATTTTAGTTAAGCTTAATAAACAGTTTTAAGCAGATACTTTTAACTGATTGCTCGAAACATTTTGAGAATCTAAATGTAAAAAAGACAATAATGACTCAAATATGAGAATATGCATGATGAAGATACGTAGAAGATAAAAAAAATTGCACTTTAATGATGGTAAGCTGGAACTGATATAAATCTATAATCAATGCTTAAATTGCTTGATATGCTGTGATTGTGAAGTGATGGAAATTTCATCATCAGCAATGACATCTTTCTGTTTGTTTTGTCTGAAAGATCTTTGGGATTAACAGCTTAGCTTTGACCCAAAAAAAGGTGTTATTTTTGTGAATAAGCCCATCAGCAAGTCACAACATCAAAATATTTGATTACGTAAGAGCATCAGAACTAATTTTCTACCCTTCATTATCATGTCCCTCTGCTGGACCAGCTGTGCTTGATGTCAACTCCTTAATGACGGACACCCTGCAGGGCAAAGGTCTAAGATCATGATCTCTGCGTCTGTATGTATCTGTAGAGTTATTTCCCACTGAGAAGGAATGTGTCAAGGCTGCTGACCCCATGTTTCACCCGTTTACACCCTTGTTATGGCTCCTTCCTCCATCGGAGCCTGTAGAAGCTACTAATACTGCTTATGTAACTGATGTGTGAAGATTTCAGTCATAAACATGTGGTGCAAGTTATGGATTTTTCTACTCTTTTAGATGTTTTCAGCCATTAAGCACAGCACCTCTCACTGAAGCCTGAAGAGTTTTATAGCAGCGTAGTTATGTTACCTTGTGACCCTAATGTGTCTGCAGGAAGCACGGTCTGTTTTTTCTATAAACAGTCTTGATTTTTTTCTCGGCTGTTCTGGTTTCTTCTTACAGCAAGGTTTTCTGCTTCTTAAAGCGCTGCAACATTTTAAAATGTAGATCAAAACATTGTGCACTGGTCCTTTTTAATTATTCAATCGTTGTATTGAATAGAAATCTAAAAAGTGATTGTTTAAATGCTTGCTAACAACATGGGTCAACTGCTGCATCTCCTCTTTCATAATGAAATCTCTAAAGCAGCCTCTGGTAACTTGTAAGATCTAATTCGCTCAGCAGTTTTGGGCCATCTTTGCAAACAGGTGATTTCAGCAGATACAATGTAATGCTTTTCCAATTTTACTCAAGCCTAAAGGCCCACAGAATAATATTAAAGCAGCAACTTCAGTATAGTATTCACTTTATACATCAGCACTGTGACACACATTACACTGATGGTTTAGTGATGGGAGGATGCAGTTCAGTTACATCTTTTTGTAATGGAGTCTATGTCACACTTTATGAAATCTGCATCTAAATTCACATTTCTTCTTCTGCAAGTTCTGCTAAAACAGATTTTTTTTTAAATCTTGTAGATATTTTTTTCTATCTTTTTTTCCTAACTGGTGAACATATCCTCCACCCATCTTTACTTCTGAAGAAACACAGCTGGAATTAATTTGAAAATAAGCTTTTTGGTTTCATGAGGTTTGAACACAGTTCATTGTCTTAATTATCTGGATGTAGGTAGGTAGTGTGTACAGTGTATGTAAGTAAGTGTGCACTATACAGTAGGTCATTGCTCTTGTTTGCCAAAAGGAAAAAAGGAAGCAGTTTTATGATCAGCTTTTAGGCATTTCCTTAAACTCTCCGGAGTTTTACCCGCTCATTAACAAAGTGTTTGGAAGTCCTTGGAGAGCAACAATTTCTATTCCGGGTCTCCAGGATTCCTGCTTTAAATAGGATCCATGAATGTTCATTTGTGGCTCTGGTTTTTATTTGTACTACAGGGGAGATGTAACTTCACATGCCAGTTAGAGTCATTGGGGGAGTTTTTCATTGAAACTATTTGGACAAAGGTATGCACGTTTGAATAAAACACTTTCAGGATTCAGCTGCCACCATCACTGTTGATTTCAAACTAACTGCATCAAAAAGGAGCCGGTCGGTTGATAGGAGACACAAATTTACAGCCTGCATGTAATGCTAAATTTTCCTAGTTTTCACATTTTTGCAACAAGAGGATAGCATGGAGCTTTCATCACAGAGAGAAGAGATGTTGAAACAGTGTCTGGTTGCAGGCGGTTATATCACAGCTACACTCTGGAGCTAACAGAAGGCTCGATCTTTCATGAGTTAGCCCTCAAGCAAAACACCTCTTTTCCTCCTTAAATAGACCATTTGGGTGGAATATATATAAATTTCCTCCTCCTGTGAAATGGAACTGTATTGTAATGTTTGGTAAAAAAGAAAATAGCTGCAAGATGAGAAATGGATAGATGTTTTCTATGCTGCTCACCCTGATATCGACCTGAATTTAAGCTCATAATATTCCGAATACTCAGGTTAAATATCAGAATCGATGAAAGATCGTTTATCATTATATGACCAGAGCTTTGTTAAAGCTAGCTAATGAGAGCACTCTCAGAAGAGGCGGTTGAAGAGCCTTCGATTTGCCTGATGTGCTTGTTGTTCATTGTTTTCTCTTGCTTGCGCTGTGAGGACACATGTTTTTTATAAACAGAGAGCAGTAAAAATCCTCCAGAAGCTGAATGACTGGCACGCACATTCGCATGCAGATGCTTTTATTCAGGCTGTGTGAAAGTGTCCTGTGAGAGAAGCCAGAGTCTCTCCACACCTGTCATGTATAACGCTCATTCAGCTGAGTCACCCAGTTTAATCTGTAGCAGCTGCATCTGTTTAACCCTTGAAATAGCTAAATGATGATGATATGAAAGCCTCAGCCTCTGGGTTCTTCAAGTCCTCAGTCATTCTGCTGCACTCTATCAACTATAGATATTTTTGTCTTTTATTTACAATTAAAAGACACCTAATAGTTTTCAAAAAGATTCATATATATGTAGATATATATAGAGAGAGATGCAGCCGCCACACATGGTGTTTCTTCCTCTGCTAACAAAAACAATTAAATGTTGTTAAACCAGTGGTACAAGCTGTTGTCTTTGGAATGGCGTTATGTTTAATGCTGGGGTCCATAGGTGTGTACACAGTGTTGGTATGGAAGAAAATGACCATATACATTTGTGGAGCCAAAGAAGATTTTTGGTATCTTTCTTGAGCAGCGTTTTTGGTGGCGATGAGGAAATGGTGAAACTGAAGGTGGCTTTTTGAAGAAATGAGCTTAAGCTAGGGGGAGGAATGAGGAGAAGAGAAGGATTTAAGGAGCAGAGACAGGTGAGACAGATGGATGCACCTTTGAAGTATTCAGACAAAGCTCGAAGCATCCCTTTATCCTGTATTATCTTTTCACCGCTGCATTTCCAGTCGAAGAGGAGAGTTCCTCCTACAGATTCCCCAAGGAGTAGTCATGGCTGTGTGGAGGAGGCCTGCCTGCCTACTGAACATAACACAAATGCACAATCATCTCTGTCATATATTGACTTTTTCCTGTGTTCTGACATTAGAGAAAGTCTGTGGCTGACATTTAATATTAGTTTGCAGTATTTATGTGATAAGAAGTAAACTACAGGACTTTGCCAACGTATTCTCATGTAAACAAACTTCAAACAGCATTATTAGCTGTCCTCTATGATTGTGCTTTTTCCCTTAATGTTAGTCCTTTCTGACCTCTATCCTTTCTCCTCATTTGTAGACACCTTGTCTGTATCCAGTAACGACACCCTGCAGCCAGGCTCCAGCCAAACCTTGGGTCCGCACAGTTCGCCTGGCCCAAAACGTCCCGGCAACACGTTAAGGAAGTGGCTGACGAGCCCTGTGCGGCGGCTTAGCTCCGGTAAAGCTGACGGCCACGTCAAGAAACTCGCCCACAAGCACAAGAAGAACCGTGACGGCACGAGGAAGAACATGGATGCAATTCCCGGCTCACAGAAGGACTCTGACGACAGCGCCGCCACACCACAGGACGAGACCCTGGAGGAGGTAAGACTGTGGATAAAACCAGCACAAAGTGGACACCTGGTTTTGACTCTAACACACTCTTTAAAAGTCACTATTCCTACTTTCTGCTCAGCGCATGCGTAATGAAGGGCTGAGTAGCGGTACCTTGTCCAAGTCTTCTTCATCGGGCATGCAGAGCTGCGGCGAGGAGGAAGGAGAGGAGGGGGCTGATGCTGTCCCTCTGCCTCCGCCGATGGCCATCCAGCAGCACAGCCTACTGCAGCCCGACTCCCAGGATGACAAGGTGGGTCACAGAAAACCAAATCATCAAGAGTTTTATGCTATCGTCCTTCAGTTTAATTGAACCTCATTACGAGCAACATGATGGCCCATGAATGCAGCTATGTGATACATGACGTATGAAGATGGCTGCTTGTTCAGAAAGTGAGACATAATAAGCAGCATTTTTATTTCACATGAAGGAACAAAGAGATGTTACTTTGAAAATTACTTTCATTACTTAGCAGCCACGTTTATTTTTGGTTCTGCAGAAATGTCTGTTAAATGTTTTCCATCAAGTCAAAGCTAACGATTACACAACGAAACTTTCATTCTGCACTAATCACCTGACTTTTTTTCTCTTTATTTTGTTATTGGTTGCATGTTTCCTCCTTCAGCATTATGTTGATTTTTGTTCTGCCTCTCTTCTATCCCAGTTTCCCTATCTGTCTATGTAAACATACTTAACCATCTCCTTCGGATCCTTCTTTATTTAGCTTCCTCTTGTCTTTTTTCTTACTAACTTGATGTCATTCCTGTGGAATGTTATTGTTTTACTGTTGCTCAGGTGAATACTCCATTTACAAGTTACGTTTACAAAAAACCTTTTTAAACTTTTCCCCACCACGTCGCAACAGACTGTGCTCCGTTACATAAGCAAACATCCTGTCCAATGGAGTATTAAGCAGCAGTAGTTGCCGTATTTGTTTTTGTTTTGTTTGTTTGCGTTTTGACCAATCACGGTCAAAGTGCATGTGCTCATTAGGCACACTCACTCCAATCCCAAAGTTCAACCCCTGACCTCCGACCGTCTCATAGCCCCCTGTGTCCCTGAGACCAGTTTGTGGTTGGCTCCAGCTTGGCCCTCAATTAACCGTTTTCATTAGGGAGCTCACAAGCACAGAGTCTGTTTTTACAGACATGCGGAATATCGGGGTCCAAACACGGCAACGGTGAGCCTGACCACGTTCACAGTAGTTCTGCAGTTGCATGCAAAAGTAAAAGATGACTCATGTTTTTACCATCCAATGCAGCATTTACATCTAAAAAAATGACCCAGAACAGACGTTTGGGTTTCCTGCATGGTCTGTGCTTAGTTACACACCTTTTGAAGGTATATTGGCTAATTAATAATAAGCCAGCAAAGAGTTTTCTGAAATAAAGGCTTTAGGTTAATGAGAATATTAGGTCTTAATTATGACAAATATCCACCCATTTTTTTAGGTTGGAGGATAGTCAAGGTCACAGCAACAAATTTGTAGTATTTATTAAGGAAACAAATCATTTTGAACCAGAAGAAAAAAAATATTTTGCCTGCCTTTATATGACTCCTGCACGCATTTTACCTGTCATGTTTTCCAGTTGGTTTGGAGTTTTATATTAACTGTTCCTTTCTGTTTCCTTTTTTTTTTTTTTTTTTTTTGTCTGGTCCCGTCTTTTGCTTTCTTTCAGTCTGCGTCTCGCCTGTCCGCTCGGCCCAGTAGCTCAGAGACACCCAGTGCTGCTGAGCTGGTCAGTGCCATCGAAGAGTTGGTGAAAAGCAAGATGGTGCGTTAAAAAGTTGTGAACAACACCCACAAGTACTTGCAAATGTGACACACTTGTACACAAAACATTCCTGATAGATGTGCAGACATTTTTCTCTGGTGTTGCTGACAGAGGACGGCATCTTAGCCTACTTGTCATCTGCCTCAACTCTGACTAACAATGCCAGCTGTCCTCTGTTCCAACACATGGCAAATATCCCCAACACACTCATTCTCACTGTCCTACACACACTATATGCTTCATTTTGCTGAAGAGAGGAATGTTTTGTTTCGGGTTTTTTTTACCTTTTTTTTTAATTACTCAATTTTTACCCCCTCTCTCTTTTGTCTTGTCTTCCTCCCTCTTTGCCTCTTCACTCTTTTGTCCTTAGTCACTGGAGGACCGTCCCAGTTCTTTGTCAGTGGAGCAAGGCGACAGCAGCTCACCCTCTCTCAATCCCTCTGATAACTCCCTCCTCTCCTCCTCCTCACCAATCGATGAGGTGGAGGAGCGCAAATCTGGCTTCCTCAAAAGAAGACAGTGAGTTATATGCTTTGTGCCTTGTTTGCTTTTTGATAAGCATGACCTGCTCGAGTCAGTAATATTTGTCCTTGTGTGCTCAGAGTGAATATTGCTGATGTCTATCCATACTTTAGCATTGACACTTCCTGTTTTCTGCCTCTCAGCTATGTCCTTCTGGAGCTGGTTGAGACAGAGAGAGACTATGTCAGAGACCTGGGCTCGGTGGTGGAGGTAAAATAAATAAAATGGATTCAAGCCGCAGGCAAAGTGTTTCAGTCGATATTTTCCGTAGGTTTTACAAACGAGTTAACTTTCCCACCCTCAGGGCTACATGAGCAGGATGAAAGAGGAAGGTGTTCCGGATGACATGAGAGGAAAAGATAAGATCGTCTTTGGAAACATCCATCAGATCTATGACTGGCATAAAGAGTAAGCTAAAGGCCCTCTTCCTATTTTTCTTTTTAAGAGTGCGTTTAAAGCCACAAACATTGAGACATAAAAAACAAAAAGCAACCAAAACAGAAAGAGATTAAACATCATGTTTACTGGCAGGTCGAATCACGAGCTTCTCTGTTTGTCTCTCCACAGCTTCTTCCTGGGAGAGCTTGAAAAGTGTTTGGAGGACCCTGAAAGGCTGGCTCCATTATTTGTCAAACAGGTCAGAGTTGTTTGTGTTTTTACTTCTTATTTCATCTCAGTTTTTTTAGTCATAGATTATTTGCAGTAGGAATAAATTGTAAAGTAATTTCTATTTTCTCATCTGTCAAGTTTCTGTCAGAAAATCTAAAAAGTATTTTTGTTTTCTTCTTATTTTTCAACAACAGGAGCGGAGGCTGCACATGTACATCGTGTACTGCCAGAACAAGCCTAAATCTGAGCACATTGTGTCAGAGTATATTGATACGTACTTCGAAGTAAGATGTTAGATAATTCTACACTTTCTGTTTCCAAGATTATCTGTACTCTATGTTGTCCTGATCATTATTCCATGGAGATTAAATGTGTCTATCTTCTTTAGGACCTTAAGCAGCGGTTGGGACACAGATTGCAGATCACTGACCTGCTCATCAAACCAGTCCAACGCATCATGAAGTACCAGCTTCTACTGAAGGTAAATTGTTTTTTTAACTTTGCCACCTACTTTTTTGCATCATACACACAGCACTGAAGAGCACAGATAACATTATTCTACATGTTCATTGTAAACAGGATCTGCTCAAAGTCTCTAAGAAGGCGGGAGTGGATCTGACCGAGCTGGAGGTACAGTCAGACAAACGCAGCTTAAAGTCATAGATCACCTCGCTGACTCTAAAATAGATTTCCGTGCTGGGTGATGTTCACATCCCCTTCAAGCAGTCACTTTGTTTTTAAAGTTGTGTACTGTTGTGTTGAACTGCAGAAAGCCGTGGAAGTGATGTGCGTGGTCCCTAAGCGCTGCAATGACATGATGAATGTTGGGCGTCTTCAAGGCTTCGATGTAAGTCTGTTCCTCACATCTGAGTAGTTTGCATGTCTCTGTTAGAGTAATAATGTTAAGCTGTACCCTGCAGCCATGAATTCATTCATGAGTCAGCTACCACTAGGTGTCAGTGTGTCCCCAGTTTAATGTTCTGTCTAGAGGTGTGATGCAGGTTGTTCCATAGACCCTTGTGGTTTTTCAGTTCCTCTTTTTTTTTCTTCTTTATTTTTAACACCATTTATTTACTAAGATAAGCTCATCTACATTCTCCACTAATAGCTGTCTGTTTTGTTTCTCAGGGTAAAATTGTTGCTCAGGGCAGACTGCTCCTCCAAGACACTTTCATGGTTTCAGACCAAGATGGAGGCCTCCTGTCCAGGATGAAGGAGAGAAGAATCTTTCTGTTTGAGCAGATAGTTATATTCAGTGAGCCCCTGGATAAAAAGAAAGGTTTCTCAAGTCCTGGCTACCTCTTCAAGAATAGCATCAAGGTGAGTGCTGCTCAGTAGTCTGAGCTGAGACTGGAGCCCCCCAACCACCCAGCTCTTTGTCTTAGACTAACATAAATGAAATGCATGTTCACTTTCTGAGGATTAAACTAATCCTGCTCTGCGTTTCTGTTCCTCTGCTCTCTATGTTGCCAGGTGAGCTGGTTGGGTCTGGAAGAACATGCAGACGACCCCTGCAAGTTCACACTAACCTCAAGATCGTCTAGTGGCAGCGTAGAGAGGTACACCCTCCATTCAGCCAGCACCGGAGTCAGTCAGGTCTGGCTCCATCAGGTCAGCCAGATCCTGGAGAACCAGCGCAACTTCCTCAATGGTAAGAGATTGATGTGCATATAAAATTACAAACTCCACAAATATTGCTGGGTTTAGTCATTGTGGAAGTAAATAGACTTTTATCTCTTTTTTAAAAAGAAGACAATGGTTCCATTTTTCCTGTCTTGCAGCTCTGACGTCACCTATAGAGTACCAGAGGAACCATGTGGGTGGTGGAGGATCGAGCGGACCACACAGTAGCAGCAGCAGTAGTACAGGAGGCAGCACCACCAACAGTACCTCCAACATGGGAGGAGGCGGTGGAGGAGGAGGCGGCGGCAGCAGCTCTGGAGGATCAGGGGGCAGCTCCTCCTCTCTGTGTGGCCCTCGCTCCCGACCTTCCCGCATCCCGCAGCCATCCTCCCGCCTACCCCAGCCTGTTCACCACCACCATCCACCGGGCCCCGAGGGGCCCGACCGATCAGCAGGTATGTGGTCACCCTGCCACCCACCGTCCCCTCAGCCCCTCCCCTCTAACCTCTACCCAGACAGCACAACAAACGGAGAGCTGTTGTCGTCCGAGGTTCCTAAGATGCGGATGCTGGACAGTCCTCACGGACGAAACTGTAACAACAGTAACAAGCCGCCAGCTCATACGGATGTTAGCTTCAGACAGGCGCTGGCAGGCCTTGAGGACACACAGAAGCACCAGGCGGTACCACAGATATCAGTGGCTCCTCTAAGTTTTCCTCTGAAAAGCCCTCGAGTCGGCACAGTTTCGCCTCTGATTACACCTCCAACCCCTGGAGGAGGAAAGGAAGCATTTATTCCTTCGAGCCCTGCACATAAAGGGAACCCCTTCTGGGCTATGGTTCCCCCGATGCCCCCCTCTCCTGCCAGCAGGCCTGGTTCCTTCTCTTTCCCCGGTGACAGTAGTGGGGCAGTAGACTCTTTGGGCAGAGGAGGTCATGGGACACCTTCTCTTCACCGCCACTCCCACCACAGTAAGGAGACAGACCGCATGAGCACCTGCTCCTCCACCAGCGAGCAGTCCATACACTCGACCCAGAGCAACGGGGTAAGATGTCAAGTCAAGGCCAGGGCTCGAGTGAGCTCCTAGAGCTTCTCACTAGTCACTAACCCCTCCTCTGCTGGCTGGCTGTCCGTCAGTCAGTCCGCCGCCGGCTCTAAGAATGGCTTGTACACGCAACATCTGAAGCACCAACTGACTGAAGATTAACGGCTCTCTGCGTGCACTAACTTCATCGACACGTGTGTGTGAGGGAGAACTCTCTCAGAGTGTACTAACAGTGCAGATCTGACTCACAGAGCACCTGTTGTATCTTCTTTCCGACCCTCTCTCTGCGTTTCAGTATGTGCTCTTCAACTATTACTGACAGTTACTAACCTGATGGTTTTAAAAACACCATTTTGTCTTTTCGACTTCACGTGAGAATCGCTGAGCTTTCACTGTCATCTGAACTCTGCGGTGCGTCTGCACCGATTTACTTTGTGCTTCATATAACTGTTTTTGTTTTGGTTTGTTTTTTTCACCTGAACCTCATTGTGGTAGCGAGTTGTGTATTTCAGCAGCTTTTTGGCCCAAAGATCATCACCTCTGCTTTACATCGTCTCGGTTCTGCAAAACTGCTCCCCAAACATGTAAAACACAAAACAGTTACTCTTCACACCTCTGCAAGAAAATGCCAGCCCTTCTTTTGCTGCATGAACTAAACGTTTTACAAGGTCATTTCTCCGTTTCCATCAATCAAATAACGTATTTGATTGGTGTTCAGCGCTTTTGTGTACTTTCTCTTCATGTGTGAGCATTTATTCGTTCACATAAGTGTGTTTTTGTGTCGGTGCAGTGTCCGTATGTGTTCCCTGTCTGAGGTTAAGCAATCTTTTTCTCCAGCAGAGTGAAAGCAGTAGCAGCAGCAGCAGCGTGTCCACCATGTTAGTGACCCAGGACTATGTGGCAGTGAAGGAGGATGAGATCAGTGTGGTGCAGGGTGAGGTGGTCCAAATGCTCGCCAGCAACCAGCAGAATATGTTCCTGGTGTATCGGGCGGCCAATGAGCACAGTCCTGCCGCAGAGGGTTGGATCCCTGGCTTTGTGTTAGGACATACCTCATCCTCCAACACACCCGAGCTCCCTGAAGGAACCATAAAGTAAGAGGAGTGCATGACAAAAATCAGAACATGGCAAAGGTTCTGAAAGAAATAGGCTGTAAAACTGAAACTCTTCCTTTTCGGTCTGTTTTGGTTTAGAAAATCATCTTCATGGCACACAGCGCTCCGCATCCGCCGAAAGTCTGAGAAAAGGGACAAGGAAGGGAGAAAAATGGAGAACGGATTCCGCAGGTCTCAGGACAGCCTGGCCAACAAAGTCTCTGTTAAGGTGGGGAGAGTCAAAATGACTTTTATTGCATCATTTTTTCAGTTGAATTTGTGCTAGAAGTTTAACTTTGTCTTTAAATTTCCACTTTAGCTTCTGAACCCCAACTTCATCTACGACGGTAAGTTCATTTCAGTCCAAGAGCAAATGTGTGAAAAAGATAAAGCAAACCCAGAAAGAAGAGCTTTAAAACATTTTTTACTTTCCGCTTGTTGTGATTTGGAATTAATGGATATTCTGCCCGTTTTCTTCCAGCTCCTCCAGAGTTCCTCATTCCTGTCAATGATGCGTCGTGTGAGAGTGGAGACAACGTCACCCTCAGGTGTAAAGTGTGCAGTCGACCTCGAGCCACTGTCACTTGGCACGGCCCTGATAACATTGCTCTAAGCAACAACGGACACTACAGCATCGCATACAAGTACAGTTTTATTTTTGTCTGGAAAGCTGCAAATCAATCGTTTTTGATGCGCCAGATGGCATGAGCTGAGAAGAAGCAAACTTTACTTTGATTGTTGTGCTAAAAAATATAGACGTACTGCATTAAAAGCTGAGGCCTGTAATTAGAAATTACTCCTGTATATCTGCCATCACGTGCTTAATTTCCTTCTGCTTCTTGTCTCTTGTCTTTCCTCCCTTTTTCCTCCCATCAGTGAGACGGGAGAGGCATCCCTGCGTGTCCTAGGAGTGTGTGTAGAGGACAGTGGTGTGTACACCTGCGTGGCTACAAACATAGCCGGCACCGCCTCCTCCTCTGCCAACCTTACAGTTTCAGGTGAGAGCATTGTCATGGTTTTATCCTCAGGCCATTGTGTGATACATAACACAGTTGTGCGTAGTTTTATGGTTTTGTAACTGGCCAACTGAGTAAAATAAACTGAATTTCCTCAGGATCTCCTGACGATGGAAGCGAAGTCCTTTGGAAAAGCAGCTTTGAGTCTTACTACACAGAGATCACCGAGCTTGGAAGGTAAACAAGCACTAATGTAAATCCACTCATTAGCGTTCAGGTCTGCATTGTAAGGCAGCCTAACCATGTCAAAGCTGAGATAAACTCAGTTCTGTTCATCTGTGTGTCTTATAGCAGCAACAATATATTTGAATGAGAGTAAATTTACCGCTTTCTGCCTAAACTTGGAGTGTAAAGTGCTGCAATAAATGTTGCCTAAAGAAGCAAACTGATACGGAAAAACCCATTCATCCATATTGTCCTCAGGTTATTTGTCAGTTCAAGGAAATGTGCATGGTAGATGCAGCAAATATAACATTAATAACTTTATATACTGTAACGCTGAATCTATTGAAGCACTGAAAACATACCTTACACAATTTTGTTATTTCTGATTCCCCAGTTCCTGTCATGCATTGTTGCACATTAAGTGACTTTCCTTTATTACCTGCAGGGGCCGGTTCTCAGTGATCAAGCGGTGTGACCAGAGGGGAAGTAAACGCACCGTTGCAGCGAAACACGTCAACAAGAAGCTGCTGCGTCGAGAACAGGTGCTGCACGAGATCAGACTTCTGCAGACTCTGGACCATCCCAACCTGGTCAGACTGCTGGACACATATGAGACCGCCACCAGCTACGTCCTAGTGCTGGAGATGTGCGTACAGCAGCCGCGACTCTCCCCTGTTTGATATATGTAACAGATTTATCTTTGTGATTTGTGACACCTTTGATGACTTACACATCCTCTTTACATATCCTCTTTTTGTGTTTCTGTTCTCAGGGCAGACCAAGGACGTTTCCTGGACTACATTGTAAGCTGGGGCAACCTGACAGAGGAGAAAGTGGCTTTGTACCTCAGAGATGTCCTTGAAGCTCTCCATTATCTGCACAGCTGGAGGATAGCACACCTGGACCTGAAAGTAAAAGAGCATCCTTGCGTCTGCGTAAAGCTGACAGAACTATTCTGTTTTACTGTTTTGAGAAAATTGATCACTGAGGATAATAGCAGAGAGTAAAAACTCCCCAGTTTCATTGTCTTCACAACATTGCATCTTTAAATGTTTCTTCAGTTACACTTTGTAATAATGTCCTGTTGTAAATCATTTATAAGAGAGTAGTTCATGATGAACTAATCATTTACAAAACTTTACAATGCATTCATAAATTATTATAAAATGATACGATAACAGATCATAAATCATTCACTCATAAATCATTTACAAGTGATTATATGATATAAACGAATCATTTACAAAACTTTACAATGCATTGATAATTATTAAATAATACAGTTTACACCTTAACAAGTGATTATATAAGCTAATCATTTACAAAACACGAGAACACATTTGCAAATGATCATTAAGTTATATACCAATGATTTAATCATTTATTTTTACTTGTAGTTGTAAATGTAGTTTTTAGTTGTACTCTGATTTGTTACAAAGCATAAAAATGGAAGCTCACACGAGGTGCACATCATTGAAATACTCCCATGTGCATAAGAGAATGTCAGAATCTGTCTAAACCATCACCACTGAGCATGCGCCCAGCAGCTCATGCTAAAAAGCATTTAGAACCTGTTAGATATGACGTGGAACTATTGTGATGACTAGTTCATCAACTACTCACTTCTTGTAAACAACAGAACGTTAATAGAAAGTGTTACAGTTTCTTTACTGGCCAACTGAAAACAAATATTTCAGTTTCGTTCTGGTAAGACTTTGGTCTTATGGTTCTTTTTTTTTATGGTTCTCAAATTTCTTCTTGTTGCTGCAGCCTGAAAACATCGTGGTGGAGCACGCATCCTCCCAGCCCGTAATCAAGCTGACAGACTTTGGTGATGCAGTTCAACTGAACCCTCCCTCCTCCTATATCCATCCTCTCCTGGGGAGCCCGGAGTTCTCCGCTCCTGAACTGGTCCTGGGTCAGCCCGCTTCACTGATGTCTGACCTCTGGAGCTTAGGTGTGTAGATAAAACCCAACAGAACACATGTCATTTAATTTGCATTTTGGTATTTACACATTCTAGTACTCATTTAGTTATGAGTAGCAATGTTTAGTATTAATATTTAAATCATGATGAGAAATGTTGATGTAGTTTGGAAATAGATTTATTTAATTGTTGCTTATTTAAAATTGGAATTGTCTTTGTCAGTTTTTATTCATTAGTACAGTTAAAATGGAAACATTGCTGCTGTATTTTATCCCAGAAAAAAGAAAAAGCTCACTACACAGTATTTATGGTAATGTTTACTGCCAACATGTTAAACAGCTGTCCACTCAATTAAGTCTAAAACAACAGTAAAGCCCATCCCTGTGGACTTGCAACCGCAGCCAGATGCATAAATAATCCTTACACATAAGAATGGTGCATACGCTTCTTCCTGCACTATTTATTTAATAGTGGTCGCTACTGTACAGACAACTGCATACACACATAAAGGCTGTGAAAGATCTTTTCTAACAAAGCTTTGAAAAAGGAAACATTTCTAAACATTGGTTTGAGTCTCTGACATAACTTCATCAATTCTAACTACACCTTGGATAAATGGGTGTTGACTCAAAGAGATGGCTTTGTAAAAATAATCAGCTCATGTTGTGTCGCTGCTGGGTGACTCTCAATTAATTGAGTTTATGGACTGAATGATTTGCAGGAGTGGTGACCTATGTCCTTCTGAGTGGCGCTTCTCCCTTCCTGGATGAAAGTCTGGAGGAGACGTGTCTGAACATCTGTCGCCTGGACTTCAGCTTCCCAGAGGACTACTTCCAGGGTGTGAGCTCAGCTGCGAGGGACTTTGTCTGCCTGCTGCTCCAGGGCGAGCCGGATCGACGGCCCTCCGCGGTGTCCTGTCTGCAGGAGCCATGGCTTCAGCCTCAAAGCCCGTTGAACAGAGATAGCGGACACGCCACCTTGAACCACATGCAGCCGCCATCCCCAAGTCACTACGGCGCACACCTGGACACGTCCAGGCTCATCTCCTTCATCGAGCGACGGAAACATCAGAACGACGTTCGGCCCGTGGGCACCATTCAGGCCTTCCTTCACAGCCGCCTTCTCAACCACGCCTGACAGAAAGGTCCCGTGGAAGGAATTCCTGCCAGTGCTGCTCATAGTATCGGAGCGATAAGATCCCCTTTTCCCTCACGAAGTCACAAAAGTCCTGCTGCTGCTGACTGATGATCCCTTAGTTTCCCCCAGCCCTCGTCCTTACCCTTGGCATATTGTCTATGCCTGCACAACAAATGAACAAAAGGAATCGACCTGAGATTTCAAACTTTTGACTCAGCAGGGAGAAAATGAAGCTTTCTCAACAAGCCAGCGCGAGCGAGTCTCGCGTTACGGACAGTGTTAAAGAGAATACATACTGTAACATAAGAATAATTTCAGACTGCTTTCGGTTGAACACAAGAAAATGCTTTTTTCTAACGAGAGATTACTTTTTGTAAATGAAACCATGTACAGTTGGGAAACAGAGACCCGTCTTTATTAAGACCTTTTGGAAAACAAAGTGTAGTCGAAAGCGAAGGAGAGAAGCTAGATGTGGATAGAAGCGGTGCCCATCAGCAGGGTCCGCTTGTTGTGGAGCCAGTTAGAAACTACCAAAACCACCTTTTCCAGAAATACATGAAACTTAAATTCTGTGCAATAGTTTGCATATCTTTATTACCCCATCTGAGTTTGAAAGTTGAAATCGTTTCATGTTATGTGACACATTAAAAAGGAAAAAAACAAAGAAGAAATGAACTTAAAAAAGCATACAAGCCATTTGGCGAAAAAAAAGCTTATTTAGCAAAGCTTCCAAGATCTCCACCTGCATCCGCCTTATTTGTAAATAAGATTTTCCTGCTTTACGTACGTTGATTTTGAACACTTTATCTCAAAGGAACAAAAGCTTTTTTGTTTGTTTGCTGCGTTTTAGTGAGTCCGTGCAGAAAAAGCAAGTCGCCCTCAGCGGGTGGATTTTCACAATGAACAAACCCGCTACTAAAAACGCACTCGTATTTTGCATCAGTTCTCATGTGCAATGTTGCAGCTTTAACATGTATGCAACTATTTATGAAGACTTGTGTTGTAGCTGTATTCTTAAAGAGGCATGTATGTACCTGGTACTGCATTAGATGTCTGTATTGTGTTAACTCTTATGTATTAATTTCAGTATTAATATCTGCAAGTCTCCCAGACAAAGGAGGGTTTTCTGATATGTATAAAATGTGTATCTATGAAATACAGATGCTATACTTTCATTTTGTCCTTGTTCTGTTATTTTCTGTAACAATACCAAAGTTGGAAAATCTTTTTTTCGTTTTGTGCTATATGTGTTTTCTTTAGCTTTTTTCCCTGATTCTATTTTAATTTTTTTTTTCATGTTAAGTTATGACAGCGCACACTGAAAACATACATATGAGTGTTTACAAAAGTTCAGTGTGACTTTATTTATTATCGTAATGAGAAATTGTTTGATGGTTTATTGCTGGAAAAAAGATTTCACTTGTCTATTTTTCAAGCTGTGCACAAAGTGGTTTGCTGTGTGAGATTGTTCGGCTTTTGTAGGTTGACCTGTTTGTATGTTGCTATTTTTGGTTTTGGTTTTAGCATTACTCATTGGCATCATAAAATATAATTAGTTTGAATTTTCACCAAGCGGTAGGTCTAGGAAAAAAAAAAAGAATTAAATGTTTTAGGAGGCAACTGCATTTCAAATATAACCCTTTGGTAAATGTGCAGCAGCATTAACAGCTAAAGAGGTTTCTACCGGTTCTATTTATTCAGATAAGTTTTTGAGTTGAGAGGTTGTGGATATCCTTTTTTTTTTCTTTTTAAGTGCCGAGTGAGCGAGACAACCGAGACAGTGTGAAACTTGTTCAGTTTGAAGGTTGTAAGAGTTACTGTCACATTTCCTGATTTCCTGACAACGTGTTGAGTTTAATAACTCTTGTTGGTCTGTTCCGTCTGAGTGTCTCATTTTCTGTCACTTTTTATTTATTGCTGTGAGTCTGGGCTTCCCAAAATTCATGCCGTACATCCATTCATTGGCTGCTGCGGAAGCTTGTTCATGGAAGGAGCTGATCTACGTACTGTCGTGCTTTTGGGAAACCCAGTTTACTCGTGATGTAAAGATGTACAGAGAGGGTCGGACAGTTTGTCCCGAGCCCAGGATGTAAACCTCATGTCATATTTTAAATACACCTACAAGGAGACTGCAGCAATGTCATCTTGAATGTTTTATTATGACTTATTTTTACTTTTGCATGTATATTTCTTTGTACAGAAGATCGTGTTTACGTTACTGCCGTACGTGTTGTAAATAACTTATTTTGTCTTGTTATTTTGCCATTAAACGTACAAGGAACAACCGGCTTTACCGACGCCTCTTTGATTTGTTCGCACATGAGAACTCACACATGACAATGTTTTCTTGAAAGTATTACTTGTGTAGGAAGGAGACAGTGAGGCATTTCTGGAGTGATTAGAAAGCAAGGCAAGGGAAAACCCAGAAAAGGTCAGCTGTCTATCAAAATGAATGCAAGCGGCAATGGTTAACAAACCGATGGATATATCTCACTGCAAACAACCTATAAGACAAAATTACAGTAGAAAACTAGTTGGTGTGTAGGGAAAATAGCAGATCTTTTCAGTCATAAGAAGCTCACATCTCCTCAAAAGGGAACTAGACAGGGGCGTTGCTGATCTTATCTCTTCCTGTGCAGAAACTCTGCATTAATCAGTGTTTGCAATTACTTCCCTCAAGCAAGTGACACATTTCCCCACTAATCCTTATCCTCTTCTGGTCTTACAGAGGCGTGCAGGCGGCGAAGCAGAGAAATTAACAGGAAGACCATTTTTCATGCGTACGATGATGATTGTGCTCATCAACTTCTCTCTTTTTATTGTAAATTTATGCTTTTGTTCATCTACAGTGGTTATGCATACCTGAAGCCTTGTTGTTACCACAGATTATTTCCTTGGAACACCTGTGATCTTTTCACACCATGTTTTTGCATTTCCTTATCAGGTGTGAAATCGACTGTGATTATTTTAGTAACAGCAGTTGCTTTTATTTTGCATGAAACCACAAGGACCTATCTTTGCAATCTTGTGATCTCCTGCATGAGCACCAAGATGTAGAGGTGATGCATGCAGAGGTGCCTTTTGTCAGGTTTGTTTCTAACCCTAACCTTATTAGATCAAATCAACTTATTAATTTGTGGCACGTTTCGGAAGCACAACATAAAGTGCTTGCACACGTTGCATACTGTAATATGAGAAAAGTGAGTAAAGATAAAGTAAAGATAAAAGTAATTAAAAGTAGAAATAAGAGTAAAAGCAGTATTACAAAATATATGAATTTTATTAATAAAAACATTCAAATAAATGTAAATTAAACCAGGGATAAATAAATAACATTAAGTTTAGCTTTTTTTTAACCATGTTTTTGTGGTTGTTCTCCACCTCCATCTCTTTGATGTCATTTCCCCATTTTTGACACCCACCCATTTTAGCTTCTGGACACCCTTCACCTACTCAATTCAGCATTCACTCATACATCGAAATTCTAGAATGACTGCTTTAAAACTGAGAGGCTGGGATAAAAGTTATCTAAGCACATCTCCATGACTGAAAGGGAATTTCTCCCAATGCTTACCCACAGAGACGGTCACACTGTAGAATAAATGCCAGATAATTATCAACAGCTCAGTGCAGAAACAGGACACTGTTGCACCTACATGTAGCTGCTCACTAGATGGCAGGAGAGAGGTAATATTGGTTTTCACACTTTCACACGCTTGCAAAGCGACTTCTGGTTGAGCATCACACTGCATTCCTAAAAAGACGCTTTTGTCGCGGCTCGTAAAAATCATTGACCAAATCAGTCTTATATAAAATAAACAAAAAAAAGTGTCTCATTGGATTGCAGTCCAGAAAGAGTTAGGTAAACAGGTCTCATGGAAATGAGGCTGTCTAGATGGGAGGGCCTGAATAAATAAAGGGATTTTTCTAAAAAGGCAGAAACAATACCCACGAAAAAAAAAATCTTGTTTTTTTTTATGCTCATTCATAGAAAAACAGTCATGTTGGGGCTTTGTGGTTTTCAGCTGTGCAGATGTCAGTCATGTCTTCCCAGGCGTTCTCAGAATGCAGCAACATGCCGCCCATGCAAGTCAGATGTATTCATAACAGGCTACTATGCAGCAACTCCTCTCTGGAGAGTCATCTGTTTCAAGTCAGTATTATGCAGTACTCATTATGGGCATTTCTGCTTTTCACGTCTGTGTGAATAAATGAATAATGCTGTATGGCTCTGTCCTAAAGCGAAAAGACACCATTTAATTTAACATGGACAAGAAACTCATGCTGAGACTGATATGTTCCTGTAAAATAAAAGCTTGCTTCCAAAATGAAAGTGTGCCTGATATTCTGTAACTTGCTTTTGCTGATCCAAGGATCTCGGTGCCAGCTTTGCTGCATAAAGGACTTCTTTTACTCATTCTGTCATAATACGAACCATACAAGCCTTACCTGTACAGAGCTTACAATCTAATGAGATGAATCTCGTCTAGTAGACTAGTCTTCCATTTTGCTTCATGCTTAGAACTTTACTAAGTCAACTATTTTATGAAATATTAAAACGTAAAGTTCTATTCAACATTGTATTTTTATATTATTAATTATGATACCGCAAGAATCTGTCAGTTTTGAGGTTTTTAGAAATTCTGTTTTCTTTCACACGTTGTGTCTTTTTTACATCATTATTCCTTTATTCTTTTTTAAATGCTAAAGGTCTACTGGGAAGTTGAATATCCCTTTGAGCTTTAATGTAAACTAATTTACTCTGTAGAAGTTCTTTTTTTCTGGATGATATTTGATGTTTTTATTGTGAAAGAATAAAAGAAGTAGCATACATCTGACAACAACAACATGCACTTTGGACACAATACCATCCGACTTACCATCATCAGTCTTTACTTCTGTAGAAAATGACCTCCTATTTATAGTAAACAGCTCACTGGCATCAGGCATTTTCCCCAAGTCATTAAAGATAGCTGCTGTTAAGC
>JBBDHI010000006.1:19644655-19665598 GCA_037177115.1 Craterocephalus stercusmuscarum
TTTTATAATGATTCATTTTCTACCTCTCCAAAGTGTGAAACTGTTTTGTAATCTCTTTTTTTCTGTTGACTTCTGTTGGTGTGTCCTGTCTTGATGCTATTCTTATGCACATTTTTAACTTGTCCCACTGATTTGGTGCAGTCTTTCAGATCTTTTTTCCTTGTGAGAGATAGCACACTTTTTTTCTATAAACGCCGCGGTCTTTCACCACAACTTTACATTTTCCTGAATTTTTTTTTCTTTTTCCATGAAGCCCTTTTAACAGACAAACTAGTATTTTGTAAATGAACTTTAAAAAGCTGCATTATTTTTAGTATTTAAATATATCTCTTAGTAGAGATGTATTAGAATAAGATATAACTATGTTTTATTAGTCTCAGATTGTTTGAAAGAATCTTGTTTTAACTTTGATTCATTAGTAGACTAGAATAAAACCAAACACAGTGTGTGGCTTGGGCTTTTACACTTAGAGGCCAGCGTGGTTCCTCCTACCCCATTTAAAGCAGAGGTAGAGGGATTAGATGCTTTTCAGTGTGTCAGGATTTAAACATGTCAAAGCCATATTGGGTCTGTTTGTTATCTTTGGTTGTTTGGTTGTTTTGTTGTTTGCTTTACTTTCTCCATCAAGATAACCTCCTTTCTCTTGTCAGAAAGGGGTATAATCAGTAGTTTTTCCGTTTTTGTCTAGTATTATATGCTCTTGACCAATGGAGAATCCTTGCTTTTCAGCTTCATAATATTTAATTCATCAACCACAAGACTTATTTTGCAGTAACTTCTTTATCTGCTCCAGGTGTTGAAATTCAGTAACCTTCTCTACTGTTGTCCTGTCTATGTTATCAGAAAACTGTGCGTTTGATGGTGAATTACCACGTCAGCCAGAAGGCTGTGGTACGGGTCAACCCGCTGGCTCCACTCCAGGCGCTGATACCAGTCATCTGTAATAAGTGTGAGTTTGACCCTGCACATATCCTGCTCCTGAAGGACAGCATCAGTCGCCACGAGTTGCCCCTGGACAAATCTCTGACGGAGCTGGGGATCAAGGAACTCTATGTGCATGATCAGAGCCTGGGTAAACCTTTGACATCATCTTGTGTGTATTGTGTTTCACAAAGTGTGGGTGAAGTTGGTTTACAATAGGTGTTGAGCTGTTTTGGGTTATTCGGTAAATGTAGATGTGAAATAGTTAAACCAGTCCCAGGAAAGTGCAGGCAGGCATCAGCAAGCTGATGCTAGCAAATAAAGGGTATCATCATTGATACTGAGAAGTACTTTGGCTCGGCTGTTGTGTCATTACTTTTTGATGGCCTGCAAGTAGCATGCTAAAGCACGGTGCATATACAATATATTTATTACATGAATACTTAACAAATAAAAATGATAGATACTATAATGCCCTCCTTCAATGTTTTTTTTAAAGTGTATCCAGAGCAACAATTTACTTAATCAAGGCATAGTAAGAGCACAAATACTAATTTGCTGCTTGATAATCATGTCCTCCTGACCTCTGCTAATGGATTTGGAACAGCTCCATCATCAGCAGTAAGGTACATTCCCCATCTACCTTTTTTAAAAATATGTATATTTTGGATGAGTACAGTTAACATAACTCGCCTAAACTCTGCACTGTGTGCCTAAATTTAGAAAAACAAAACAAAAGAAAATGGTAAGATCTAGTATGCCGTAGCGGGGAGCAGGGCAATGTTGTTACCAGTGCAATGGACCCCAGCAGTACTGTATGGCCACGATATTGACCTGTAGAGTACAGGTATGGCTTGTCTTTGAATAGAAAGTGATCTAATACAGGTGTTAGAATTTAATAATTTATTATTTTCACCTTTGCTAAACTGTTTTGGTCTATGGATGATGCCCCCACTTTGGGTATATTATATCGTCTGATGTTTCTTACAGAATGCAGATTTTAATAAAAACTGGTGCACCCCTGAGGGATATAAGCAGAAACAATGATAACGTTAGAACATTTTTCTGATCAAATCCTACTTTGTGATTGCTTTATGAGCTTCAGATGACATGTTGGCAATGGCACCTTTTTTCAAAATGACTTATTTCAATATCGTAAATAAAGAAATTACTTCATTTTGTCTTAGTTCATTGAAATGTGTAAAGTTGATCTTCCAATGAAACTGCCTGCTGTGTTGTGGTGACTGCAGAGCAAAAACAAGAGATTGGTCAGTTCATTGTGATACAGGTTAGATATTTTTAAGACTCAATGTATTCATGAATCTTGTCATGTTTTCCAGCTTTCCAGCCTAAAATGGCTTCCGCACCTGCTCTTAACTACTCAGGTATTAGTCACAAGTCTTGTCTGGAGTAGTGTTGCCTGTACTAAAATCATGTGGTCTTCTAAACCCATTCGCTGCAACCTGCTCACTAACCTTGTCTTGTTGCTGCTCTTAACATGTGACGCTTCTTAGTCCTCCCTCTACAACCGAGATGGTTTTGTAGTTTAGTCTTGTGGCAGTGATCATCAGAGCTATTTTTTTTATTTCTAATGTAGTTATCCGTGTGTTGTGAAACCAAATGAGTGACTAGCATAGCTTAGAAATACCAAGCTTACTTTTCTTCCCTTTTACGCAACCAATTGTGGTGCTGTGTCACATTCAGTTACTTTTTTTGTAGATTAGGATGGTTAAATAGAGGGTTTTGAGAGTAATAAAGCTGTGGTGCCCTCTGCTGGAGAATGATAGATGGCTCAACATTTCAGTTTTTTGTATGAAAGAACAGCAGTAGTCCCCTAACAGCTCTAAAATGACATAACAACACACATTACTCATGTTCAAATATCATGGTAAGCACATACAATTTCATGGGAACTGCACTATTCTGGCTTACATATGGGAATGCATTCCCATGTTATCACAAAAGCTGGATATAATTTTGTTGTCAAAATTGTTCGATGTCTCTTCATTCTAATTAACATCACCTTATTTCTTACAATAACCCTGATGAGCATTTTTTTGTCTTTTTTGCTAGTGTCCTGCAGATAGTGCTAACTGCTGTTATTCTGCTCTCTGTACCTCTTTATAGATACAATTTGCTCCACTACTGCCAGTTTGGGAAGACCACAAAAGAAAGGCTTCGGAAGCATCTTCCAGTTGAGCAGTAGGAAATTGAAAGTAAGGATCCTGAATTACTTTTTACTAGTGTCTGTAACTAAATCAATGTTTTTTAAGTGGTTTCACTTTGAATCTAATTCAGTTTTTCTGATTCTTCTGGTGAACTATGAATCTACATGGTAGGCTGTATGATGCATATTATACATTCTTTATAGAAGAGGGTATAAATAAATTTTGGGTTTCCAGAATACCATGTAAACGTATTGTATGTCCACCATGTGGGTTATGGAAGTAATAACCACAAATTCATCGTTCACCAGAAAAAGAAAATGATTTGCAGTACCATTTAACCACGCTTAAATGTTAGTTTGTAATCTATTAAACAAGTAACATCGAGCATTGCGGATAGTTAATATAACTGATATCTGTGGTGGTCTAAATGCATGGCTGGGCAATTGAATGCTGCATGTTAGTTGTGCCTTCCATTTGCAGACAGAGACATCAATGGACATGGATGACTGTGATGATAGAATAAACCAAAATACAGAAACACATGTCAATGTAAGTATTGGAAGCATTAATGTGTTTTATTATGCCTTACTGTCTGACACAAGAAATGTTTAAAGTGTAAATTTACATCATATATATTATATAATATATAATATATGTTTTGATGGTTATCATTTATACGAACTTGTGTTTAGTTCTGGGTGTTCTTCAGAGTTGTTGTGAATACTGATGTCCTCAAGAGGGCAGCATATGTCTCTAGAAGATTAACCTGCAGACATTCAGAGATCTGGCCTACAGATGGACCGTCCAGGGTGTACCCTGCCTCCTGCCTGATAATTGCTGGGATAGGCTCCAGCTTCCCTGCGACCGTGAATTGGATTAAGCGGTACAGAAAATGGATGGATGGCACTCAGAAATTTCATATAGAAAAGTAGGGAAACCGTGTAGTCCTTGGAATACAGAGTCGAGATCTATAACTTCAGCTCATCTAACTGGTGATGGCACGCTTTTGAGGCCCTGATGACATTCTGGCACCCACCTAAAATATAATATTGATATGGCTTTTCAGCAACTTACTTTTTATAGTTTTAGTCTAGTTTAAAGCTCCTTCGAACCAACCCAGTGTAAACCAGATGCCCATTTAGATACTGCATTAAGTAGCTTTCTACCTTTTATGGCCATAACTTAATCAACAGGGAGAGGCATTTGATTGTATTAGCTTGAAAAAAACGCACTCACTTCACTGTTCCACCAAGCTCAAAGCTTTGGTTCGACTCCACCCTTCTGCCTTTTTGTCCTGTGTGATTCCCTCAACACTGAATTCTGTCACCACGACAATCCTCTTCTTCCAGGTTTGAAGTGTCATTTTCTTTTTCTTGCCTTGATGGCATGCTTCTGATTACATATATTCCTTCCTGGCAGCAGAGCGTGAATTAAACATCAAAGCTATTATAGACACAGCACAGAGCATTTTATTTAATGTAGCATTTTCAAGGGACTGAAATGTATTCAGGATAGCTGCTACTTAGTTTGATTTTATTCATAAAGTATTTACGTTTCTCTGCCATATCATTGTTTCCAGTGAGCTTTACTGCAGCTGGGCTTTTTCACCCTGATATGATTTGTTTTCAGCTAGAGACTGTTATCAGACCACACACATGCATTTGTGCTCCAAAGAAAATGCCCCCCCACACACACACATAGGCACAGAGCGTTATCAGCCTGAAGGCATCAGATTACCTTACCTTGGCTACATTAGCACTAAAAGCCCAACCTCTTATCTCTAATTGTTCATTAAGGGCTAAACTACTGTGTTGGTTTTGGAAAATGTGTGTGTGTGGTCTCGGAAAAAAACCCACTATGGACAGAGAGCATCATTTTATGGCTCTAGTTTTATTATTTTAAGATGAGAAGGTTCATTTTTATAGAGTATCTTACCATGCCGAATCTGTCTCAACAGCGTGGCCCTGCTTTGGTCTCACTAATGCAAAAGATAAAACAATTTATCAGCTTTGTCCACACTCATATCTGTAGACGGTTACAGAGGCAACTGGTTCTAAGCCAAAAGGAGAAGAAATGCAAAGTTCCCATTTAATTTATAGTGAATATTTTTCTTTTATCTCCAAAAAATGTATTGATTTCCTAAAAGTCTGTCCCTACCTTAGCTTAATGAAACTAGTATTAACAGAATAAAGGAAAACAAAACCAACAATCTAAATTAATTTCTTTAAGGTCTGGTATAGAGCTGGCTGTTAAGAAAATTAAATGAACATAAACTTACAGATTTTTCTTTTTTTTTTCTTTTTTTTCCATTAATCAAAACCCATTATATTTCTGTTCATTCTGTCATGATGTACCAGCTTCTGCTTGCAGGCTTCTGATACTTAATTATAGGATTTCTTTCATTCATATTTAAAAGGTAGATCACTTATAATGGTGCGTGATTTATTCATCCATTCCCTCTGAATTCACCTAACTCCATCACTGTGGTGCATATTTACTTCATTATATTCATTATATGCCCCTTCTTTGATCAACGGATCCCACAAAAGTCTTAAGAAAGCTTTGAGGTGTCTGGCCTCAGCATTCTAAGTTGTCAATATCTCCCTGTTAATAGTCCACTTTTTGCAATCAAATTTTCTACTTGCATGCATGGTTTACAGTGGAACAAGTCCTTCAAGCACTGACATGCATTCACAGGAAATACAATATGTAAGCCGTGCTCATATTTATGCAGATATTCCCCAGGTTGTTTTTGTGTTACTCACATTGTAATTAGAAATGCACTGCAAACTTGGGCTCCCCCCAAGTGCTAGAGTACTTTTTGTTCTATTTTCCTCTCCTGCTGTTTTGACAGGTTTCAGATTGTTTACCAGGATGAAAATAGTAGGAGAGAGCAGGTGAAAAAGTCAGATAGAGTTCATGTGAATTTTCCACTTTGATCACTTCATTTTTGTGACATGAAACATGCTCCCTTTTTTTTAGCTTTCCAAATGGAAATCACATCAGTTCTCTGTTCCAACATTTCCTTTTTTGTTCTGTCAGCCTCTGTCTGGATCCACCTCAGTTTGTCTATAGGTCAGGCAGAGGGGTGGAAGATGTGACAGGAACTCTTAGATATAATTTCAGGGGCATCTAAAGGGCACAAAAACTTTCACAAAATTGCTTTTTATTGATTTCTCGTCTTTGTAACCGTATTCACTCCCATGTTTTAGTAAAGCGTTTTTTTGGAATTGACTCTTGCCTCATAGGTTGGCTGATGGACCTTTTAACTGACTGGTCTCAGAGAGAGTGAGGGTCTATGGGGGTCTTTTGATGTCCCCCTATCCCTTACCAGTCCGCCACAAGGATGTAATTTGTAAACTTGTGATTGTTGGAGCCACATTCTAATTTTTTTTAAAGTTTGCGGATAACTCGGTCTTCCTGTTCCTCTACAGCAGTGTTGACTCTGACCACAGTTCAGTGGTGAACGATTTCACTGACAGGTGTGAGTCTTCCTTGCAGATAAATGTTTCAGTAACAAAGGGGATGATTATAGATTTTAGGAATTAAAGTACAATCACCTCACCTGTGGTAATTTCAGGTAATACTGGCAGTAAACCAGTAAGTACCTGGGAACTGTACTTGATGACAGGCTGACCTTTGAAACCCATGTGGGTTCACTTTGAAAGAAGGCTCATCATGAGAATGTTTGTTTTATTTTTGTTTTATTGAGTCCCTTTTACCTTTTTTACTTTATCTGCTGGTTTGGTATTTGAACATGTAAAATTAGAAGTAAACTGTTGGGGGATTGTCAAGGTGGTCAGTAAAAGAAATGGAACAGCCTAAAATAACCTCACTGAGCTGCACATAGTGAGGTCGGTGAAAAAGTCAGACTGATTATGTCAGATCCAGAGCACCCGCTACATTATCAGTTCAGACAGCAGATACCTGTTGCTGAGGTGCAGGATTAAAAAACTAAAATAATCATTAATTCCTGCAGCTTTTTAGATGATCTGTTGTGAGTGTTGTTTTATTATGCATGTTGTTCTACTGGCTGTAAGGAATTGCCCCCCAGAGTTTAATAAAGATCCTTAAGCTTGAACTTGTCTACCATCTGCCTCACTTTCCCAAACCCTTCCAACGTCAGTCGTCCCATGAGTGTGTCAGTCACACAACACAGTTGGCAGCTGTTCAGAGACAACAAATATGTCCTAAATATTTCACTTATGTCTGTAGTTTCAATTGGGATTGTGTTTGGAAGCAGTGTTTAAATGTAACCTCATATTTTGGGATGTAATGCATGCAAGTGGTTTGTCCCCATGCAGTCCCTAAACTACAGAAAGCACAAACATATTCTGATTTCTGATGGTCTGTTGCTTTCCTCCCTCTTTTTATCTCTCTGCCTATTTTCATTTCAGTTATGAGAAGCCACTTCCCCAAAAATGGCTCGTTATATCCTTTAAGAATCAAAACAGCTTGCCTTGTCTCCTTAAGAATTTCTTCAAAGGTTGCTTTTTTCCTTTTTTTGCTCTTGCTTTTCCCACCATGATGTGTTTAAACCTGGAGTCCCATTCATTCTTTTAAGCTTAACTTCATGTTCCTTTTCACTCTTTGATGTTGTATTCAGGCATTGTCCAAACTCATTAATTAATCTGCTTTAAAACACCTTTCTTCGATCATGGGGTTGCAGACCATGGTACCCCTGTTGTGCCTAGTCTCTGTGCCGAGCCAAGCCACAGGAAGGCTTGGATTTTCAGGAGCACTCAAGGATCTCTTTGATCAGAAATGAAAAAAACATTTTTGTTTAAATGCTTCTAGTCAGGAGCAGCCACCCTTTGAAAATGAGCTTGCACTCTTAGCTTGATCAAATATATGTTGGTGTAATTTTCATGACTGGTAAATGGATATTTTCACAAATTTGCCAATCCATTGCACGCTTTGTGTGAGTGTGATTTTGAAGTTCATCTAGATATGAAAGTTAACATCGGCTTTTACCCTTATTTAACCTTTGTTCATTAGCAATATGTCTCACTATGTTAGAGTTTTTAGTTAAATTTGACAGTTGCACTGTTGGCCTAGATGTATGGGGATTTTCATCATTTGTTTTAGGGTTTATTCTAGTGTCTTTGTGCCCTATATTTTTACATATCAGTCTAATCACCCCCTGCTCTCTTTTTTGTTTCATTATATCCACAGGGTCTGTCTAAGGTGTCCGGCGTCCACAGCATAGATGATCGGCCTGGTACTTTGGGCCAGTCTCGGTCTGTTGTTAATATTCCCAGAATGTCTTCTAAGACTGAGACCAAGAAGAGAAGGGCCCCAGCACCACCTGGTGCCCTGACACCCAGCACGGGACACACAAGCTTTGAAATCAGTCAGGTGAGGGGATAATATGGCTGACTTTGTGTGTGTTATTCACATTGTGATCCATCAGTGAAATGATGCATACAACAACCCCCCCGATACCTACAGGTAATATATCTTGCTCCACAAAGAAACATAAAAAAAAATCTACTAATACAGAACCCTAAAACAATAAAAACAATATGAAACTGGGATTAAAAAGCATCACAGAAATCCTGTAAGATCCTCGAACCTGTCTGTCTGACTGACGCAGCCTTTCCTCCGGTGGCCTTAAAGTCAGATTGATATGCATTGCCTCTTTTGGAACAACGGCTCCCTGCAGTCTCATTAAAGTGTTTTGATAGCATGCTGGGAAATGTTGTTTAGCAACCAGCATCTTTCCCCTCCTCTGATCCTAGTTTTTGTTTCCAAGAGCCTGTGTTCTTGATAAGTGTTATTAGCTGAAATTTTGTTCTCAGGATATCATGGAAAATGTTTTCGTCTTCATTAGCTTGATTAATAAAAACTTTCTGCACAAAGGAGCAGAAAACATTTCTGGGAAATACCACATGATGAGGATACCCTGAGAAGCCAGAGGAATTAAAGCCACAAAAACACAAGCATTATTCCTCTTTCTGTATATGTCAAATTCTGTATTTAATATGAACCAAGTTAATTTATCAGACCTTAACCAAAATATTCTACAATCATGACAGTGTACTCATTATCTAAATATTAATACTTGGGGTTGTTGACTGTTACTCTAACAAGAAGCTCAGTATGACTGCAAATAAGTGATAGAAGCGCATACACAGAGTGTAATTTATCTGTGCACCAGCTGTCAGGCCAAGAGTTATGAATGACACCAGATCCAAAATACAGAGACACTTCTAGGACTCACAAGGGCAGCTAAACACAGCAGTAGTTGGGAGGGTTATCTGAGGACTTGATGACTAGTCTAATAATAGATCTCTCCATCTTGGTCTTATGCCTTCTCTGAACTGTTACCCTGCCTGTGCTCACAGTATCGCAAGAGTATTTATGTGTGTCCAGTCCACTCATTGCAGGCCACTTCTCATGTTTCACTTCTATGTTTTCTGGTGTTGGTGAAGAGCAAAGAGATTGAGGAAATGCTCTCACTAGAGTCAGCCGCTCCTGTCAACAAGGGAGACTCTGGTCAGCAAGACGCGTGTGTATCATGTACAGTATTAACAGAACACACTTGGGTGATTAGCATGTTTACTGACTAATAAGGAATCTGAGGTTTAAATTATTCATTATTTCACTAGAGAGGTGCCATTGATTAGTCTGTGTCATCTGAGGACATAATAGAAACGTGAGGCGTTCAATGACTCCTGGTTTGTTTTTAGGTGTGTTATTAAAGAAGGATTTGTTTTCATGGGGAGGAAGAGTCCCAGAGCAGCACGTTCTGACAGGTTCTGAGGGCCATTAGCATTAAAGAGCTTTGCATGACTCGAATCTGCAAAACCATTGTATATGTCAGATCAGATCACATGGACTTTTCCATTCACTTAAGGCATTGTAATTGCTGGGGGCGGTGAGCCTTACTGGGAAAAACTGGCATGCTTTGTGTGTCTCTGAAGGAGCGCATCATTCTCTAAAAGTCTATGCACCAAATGGGTCAATGGCAATTTTTGTGTTTGGCTTATCTGTCAACCTTGAAATGCCTGAAATTGTATAAAATGTCCATCCATTTGAAACAAACATGGGACATTGTTACATCAAGTTGAATGAAATTTGTAGTTTCAAACAAAATACTTTTCTGGCTCAGATTTTACTTATTTGCACACCTCTGGATAAGTGGAAGTTTCTCTTGCCCTGGGGCCTTGTCCCATGTACTATTTGCTTTCTTATGTTTGTGACCTAATGATTGCTGAAAACCAATGCAATTTTTACTGGCAGCTACTAAACTGATATTTATTTACTTTGACTTATCAACTAATGATAAACTGAAAACTGGTACTTAAGTTATTTCCACAGCACAATGCAACAGCACTCATCTGTGTGATCTCATGAAGTGGACCCAGAGAGCTTAGTGTGATGATTGCAAAACCAGATCTGGAAGAAACCCAGGGCTAAAAAAAGATGACTTGCTGTATCATTTTTGTGACCTTGATTAATACCGTCATATAAATAAAATGGTGACTCAGCGAGTTTATTTAAACTGTTTCCTCCTGGAAAATCAATTTAGGAAAAGTGTCACAGCACTCACCTGCTTTTACGTTTAGTGTTTTTTAACCACCTGTCTAGGTCAGTGAGGGATTTTTCATATATAAAAGTATTTTTTGAGTGGTTTTTGTAATTCGGCACTCATCCTGTTCTATAGAGGACTTAACCTTTTACTATCACAGCAACTCCTTAAGTCATTACTGTGTTGGCTTCCTATCATCCGGTTTAGAAAACACCTTAACACCCTATTTTGTTGTTGTTCCATACAAATTACAATTTTTTAATATGTCACAAATTGCTTATTAAAAGAAAAATTGCATCTCTATTCAAGGGGAAACCTTTGGCCACTAGGGGTACTAAACCTGTAACTTCCCACAGGCCACATGACACTGCCGCAAAATTAGACCACTGCAGACCACTTTGACCGGCTGGTGGCAAAATAATTTGGAATCAAATTAAAGATTGTTCTCCATTGAAAGGACCCCGGTTGAGGTATGCACCAAGTGCTTGTAGTTATAATTTCCCATAATTATTTAGCTTGTGGAGCATTATAGTACTAATGCTACCTATTAGAGCAGCATATGAAAAACATAGAACTGAACTAAGCCTGTTTGTAAATGTTCTGTTACTTCTTTGCTATTTACATGTATTATATGAATTGTATTTATTACGTGGAAACCAGCCACACTTGCGCAAAATGTTTAGGGAGTCACATTAGCTCTGGTCTGTAGCCGTCAAGCTTCAACTAGCTGCAACTAGCTTCTACTAAAAAGCAAAAATTAAGACAGAGTAAATTTAAAACAGAGTAAATTCTTAGCCAAGGTCTAATTGTACATTTCTTCTGGAGCAACTTCTTCCTGCTTTCTCTTTCTGGCCTCGTCAGAAACTGTTGTCACCTTCTTACTTCGTTCAGAGATGACAAACATTTGATTGAAGAGAGGCACAAAGACGGAGCCATAAAGTAAAGTGCCCCAGGTCACATGATCTCATGAGAGACTGATCTGCTCCTGCAAAGTTTCTATGTCTGTTTTCTGAAGAGGGCAGCCCCCTCAGATGCCTGACACACGTCACACACTCTGTTTGTTCCCAGAAATCATCCACTATCACTTACTAGGCTAATATTTGGACTAAAAGTTACATGGTATCCATTTTGATTACAAAAGCACAGTCCAGAAAGGTAGAGCAGCAGATGTCTGTTTTTATTTGTATACAGAGTCTGCAGCATAGAGAGAATGCTTAAGTCCAACAGAAAAAGTTCAGGTGAAGACATTTGGGGAATTAAGTAAAGCTGACTAGTCGTCACACAGAACATGTTAGAGAAAACAATGGTCACTTGCTGGTTGAAATGTCAAGCCTGTTACGTTTAGTGTCATTACATTTTCCAATTAAAGGAATAAGTTTCTGCGAAGATTTGCTCGTAATTTTAACATGTCCTATAAACCGTGGGAGCCACATGCATCATGGATTCAGCAATGAAACCACAAGAATTTCACAATAATTTAACAGCAATGTTGGATACCATTTGACATTTACAGTCATAAAAGTAGACTGCTTACCATTTTTGATGTTTGAGGGACAAGTTAGTTTATAATATATTAGAGGAACTGAGGAATTACACCAGTGTAAAGTTTCCGCATAGGTAATTCATTATTTTCTATTAATTCATTCATTCATTAAAAAAACAATGTAAAGGGCTATCATTTTTTAAAAGAAAACCATTCCTACACTTTGCTCTTTTCAACAAAGCGATTGAGAGAAATTTTAAGCTCTCTGCTGATGAAGATTGATAATTATATTTGTGTTAGTATGCATTTAGAAGATTTGAAAGCAGAGAATGAGAAGACGTATTACTAGAGGACTGATTGATTTCACCTCATTTTGACTGTCAATCTATTGAAGGTTTTAGATGTTTAGATTCAGTTTATTGCAAATAAATAAATTCAAACGGGTTACCAGGAACATACTTTACTGTTAAGATGTCACTGTTGTTTCTCTAGAGTCTTGTCAACAAATCGTAAATCCAATTCATATTTCTGACCGTGGTATTCTGTGGATTAGTAATGTACTTATGTCCTTGGGGTGGCCAGAAATTAGATTGTTGGCAACATTGAAAGCATGAAACTGTAGTTGCAGACCCTTCTTGTTTTACTAAGTAGAAACATGAAACATGAAGCCAGATAGTGTCATATGAGCCAAAGGTTAGCGGAGAGGCATTTTGATGAAGTTGTTGTTCACATCAAGTCAGTGTGTTCGAGACAAGCACATCCTGTTAATCAAACATACTGTAAGATATCTAAATTCTTTGAGTTTAAAAAAAATGTGGTTAACAAAATATTTTTGCTGGTTACATTTCCCCGATTTTAAATCACACAAAATTACTCAAACAAACTCCTGCAGATTATGTGTACTGCGTGTACAAACATGTCAGCATTTTGGACGTGGTCAGCAGAATAACCTTTGTCAGCAGTGCCATCCATGATCTTCTTGGGAAGGGTCTTTCAAGCTTTGTACACAGTTTTGTGTTTTTTTTGTAGGAAAAGGGGGTATCACATTAATTTTGGCAGAAGCATTCAAGCTTAAAGAGGTGGGGTTGTGGGAGTTGGTCCATAGCCATTTTCATGCCTTTCTAGCAATGCTCTATTGCGTTCAAGCCAAATTCTCTGGCTGTGCCACTTAAGGACTTTCACGGTTCCAGTGTTTTTTCGGTGCCATGTCTTGGGTCAAAGAAGCCGTTTGGCAATCTCCCTAGTGGTTATCTCCATCCCTATTTATTCATAAATGCCCTACTGGTTAATTGCTGCACCAGTGTTTGCCAACCAGGTTCTCTGATCTCCACAAAAATAACAAAGTAAAAAGTCAGTCTCTAGAATTGTTGGTAACCTGTAGTACTGTAGATATTCGTTGTTGATTGCAGATGTTGCTGAAATTTGGTGGGTCTTAATTCCTTGACTCCTCAAAGTTTTTTAGAACGGGCTCCAGGGTGGAATATACTGTCGTAAAAACACGAGGTGGAAGCTCTCGACACTGACAATGTCACTACGGTTACGCACATTACACATGAATAAACAAAAAACTACAACAACATCGCGGATCTCCATGTTTTTCTTGTGTTGGTGCTACTTTTCAGGTTATCTGATCTCTTAAAATTTACTCACCTTTCATGTATCCATATTAAGCCACAAAGATGAATTTTATATAAATATATTTTTGCTGTGTTAATCACAAAGGCAAAGTAAGTAATGGGGGAAGATATCAAATGGAAATAAAATCAAACTGTTGACATGTTGAAAGTGTTATGAATGTTATAAATCTGTATCTAAGAATAGATTAAACTTTTAAAAAATCTAAATATGAAAATAATCAAACAATATGTTTCTTTAATTGTGCAAATAATCTGTGTTTTTAGCATTAATGTGGAAAAAACAGAGGAAAATCGATTTATTTGACTCTCATATGGAACACAGTGTGGAAATATATTCCTAACAGAACTATGAAATAATAATCATCCATTGAGCAAAAGAAGATCCTTATGTGCGTCATCAATAGAGTTTTTTGAGAATGAAAATTCGTTTACGTGCTAGCTGCATAGCTAAGTGGTTTTGTTTCGGCTAATTTGAGGAAGCAAACGTGGATTGATGGGGAGCTGAGGTAACAGAGCGCCACTGATGCCTAACAGGCAGCTCTTCATCTTTGCGTCCTTATCCTTCCTTCCTTTTGGAAGTCTTGTTTCGGTAATGCTTTGCTATAGCTGAAAACAGCAGGTACTGTGGCTCAAGTATTTCTACATACATTTTCCATTTGTCCTCAAAAAGGGATACAATACAGCCTACATTTTACAACATAAATACTCAATGACTCATGCACAGTACCAGTTGAAGGTTAGGACACATCTAAGCCTTCATTTTGAATAAGTCATGGATAATGATCGTTTTCAGAGGTTGATCAGAATTTTATCTGTAACTGTGTTTTAATCGGTTTTATTTCAGTACAGAAATTCCAGTTCTTCAAACAATGTAATCTAAAAAATTTTCCAAGGTTGTTTTCTTCTTTAATACTTTCTGCTCTATTGAAGCCTTTAAGTACGAGTGAGGTTGAATGCAGTGGAACAAAAAGAGGCTGAAGGTTCCCTGTAAGAGGCACGATAAGGAGTCTATTCTTATGTACCAACCTTGAAGTTTGTGAAAGTGTGAATTAGGGGCCAGGATTAGTAGAGCATGCCCCTTCTGTATAGGGACAGGATCTGTGTGCTCTTGAGGCTGTCTAAGCATGTTATGTATGTAGCCAGCCAGCACTAAATGGACAAATAGATTAAACAAATGCATGTTTTGTATTTGTTCTGAGCATTTTTGGCTGTATCTGTGTGTTTGATTTTCTGTGGCAGCATTGTTTGTGTGTGAAGATACCTCCAAACCTGATACGTGGATTTATAGCAAGCAGTGTTTTGGGATACATTGGCATTTAGGAAAGGTCATCATTAAAGCTAGCTTTTTAATCACTTAGAAAAATTACTAGTTTGAATACTTAATAAACATTTGTATGGATTCATATCTGAATATGTTGCATCAATGGCCAGAGTCTCGGGGGGTTTTGTTACACTTGTTTCTCTTACCACTTTGTCACTGCACTTCTGACCTAAAACAAACTGCGTATGAAGATTACAGTAGATGAAGGGAAAGGTTGAAGAAAACACCGAATTTCACTAGGTTAGTAGGACAAGTTAGACAACAATGGAACTGGGTCAGCCATGCGTCTCTTCCTCCACTCCGCCCCCCATCTCTCACACATTGTTAAAACTTTTTTACATAAAACTCCTTTCATCAAATGTGCACACCCACATATCTTCATTATAACACACACAAGAGCTCAAACACACCAACTGTCTACCAGCCTGCTGTTAGGGTGTTTATGAACTTGATGCCCTTCGTGTTGACACAGTGCAGCTGCTATTATTACCTCCGACATGCACATGCACACACATACACACTCACACACCCCTCACAGAAACACGCAGTGTTAGCCTTCTCATACATACACATACTCTGTTTTACATTCCACATTCGTGCTGTAATGTTGCTCTGTTGCATGCTGCAAAGGCTCTTATCCAACAAGAGTCCTTCAAAAAACAACTGATGAATGGTCATGCCACCAGGTTGAAGCCTCCATGGGTGGGCCTATCTGATCAACATGCTCTGACATGGGGCCCTTAACCTAACAAACCATAGAATGGAAATTTTAATGGTCACAACAGCCCGTCCTGGTTCAGTCTTACAAAGAGCCATTCCCTTTTTATACATACCCATGTCATGCCATTCCTCAAAAAAGAGGCATATTCATACAGTAGATTATGTTTTCTCAGGGTGCTCTCTGTGGGATTGGTGTTTCTTCGACCTGAGCATCTGTGAATGTTTTTCATTTTGTCCTCACACGCTACTGTTGGTAATCTTTGATATGATAGAAACAGAGGCACATCTTTATTACTGCTGGGCTTTTTTCCTACAATGATAGACTTCCAAGCTCCTGTATAAAGGCATGCACAAAAGAAAAATCACTGCAGAGAACAGGAAATCTTTGAATGACTGATGAAGATAAAATAGACATCTTGTTAGTGTGGTTTGATAAGAACAAACAAGGTGACAGAAAGTGAAACAGTATTTGGATAAGTCAGGAAGTGGTTGATAGGGTCCCTGATTATTACTTATCTCTTGTTAATTACTGGAAATTGAACATCTTCTTTGATACATTTCCACTTATCTTTAATGCTGTAACTGATCGACCCAAAAATGGGCTATCCACTCAGCTTCTGTGACAATGAAAAACCACTCACTTTGTCTTTATTTATACATAGGAATCAATTTAAAACCTCACCATCTTAATTTTATCCTGTGCTTTGCTCTAGCGAACTCACTGTCTTCCACAGCCTTGCATGACTTTCATTTAACCTTGATATTCAACTTATGATATGACATGACTTATCTACTTCAAATGTCAACGCTTGACAATCATGCGTGTCTTAAAAAAACAAGTTAGTTATTGTCAGATCCAGGGAAGAACCTCATCCACCATGAAACAATGACTCCTACTCTACAAAACTGGAAATGTAAAATCAGTCAACAACATATGTAAGAATAGTTGGTATTACACATTTGTCTTCACTTAAAGTCTGAGTTTAAATATCATTTAATATAATTATGAGTCTTTTCTAGAGTAGCATTCAATAGCGCATGCTGCGTTCCCAGTTGGGGCACGTTAACCACAAGAGAGCGGCACACATCTAACCCTGTTCAGCTACCCCCAGTCTGTACAGTCCAGCTCAGCCTGAGGTATAAGACATAGCGTTCATATATGAGAGTGCATATGTGCATGTACTTGTTTGTGGGGGGCCACAGCTCTTTTCCTTTCATACTGTGGCTTGACTGCAATCTTGTTTGGCACTGCAGGGAATGCACGCGCAAACATACTCCTATACATACAGGCTAGCACACACAGGCACACACCAACATTCATCTTCATAGGCAAGTCAGTCATCCTTAGCAACTTCAACTTTAGCCCACTTCTACTGTTGTGTCTCTATTCATGTATATATAAATGCAGGAGATGGAGAAAAGCAGGGGCGCGGTGAAGTGAAAGGCAGGCAGTTGGGGGGCCATTCAGATTTCCATAGCATGCCCTGGAACTGGGTTCACTGAGTTCATATGTGTGAACCCGGTTTGCCTGGAGGAAGGCAAGGTGGCCTGATCTCCTCCTTGCCTTGTTGAATGATGCAAGGCTCTATGCAGCTCTGGGCATGTTCTTTGTTGAATTTCAGGTTGAGGAAAAGTTGAAAGCAAAAGTGGTTATGATCATTTCTTCAAAATAAGATATCTATACAGCTGAAGCCTGACCTAAGCGCTTTTATAAAGCATAAGATTAGCTGGCAAAGAATGGTGTGAAAGGCTTCTTCTTCCTAAGAAATATAACATGATTTTAAAACTGTTAGTCTTCTTTTTTTTTCCTGTTCCACCTCTGTTTCTTATCTTTACTCTTCCTGTGCCTTTATGAAAAAGACATCCTTTCTTATGTATTTATTTATCTATCCATCCATACGTACAGTATCTTGTCAGCTGTCTCTAAATCTAGCTTTAGTACTTCCTTTGGATTATTTTCTTATTAAGTTTCCAGATGTGTTTAATATGTGCCCAAAGAAATCTTCCATTGTTTTTAAAAATATATATAAATAAGTGATTTTTCACATCAACATTTGAAGACACGAGCGGTGTGGCTTAAATTAAATAGTGCTAAATGTGCACACAGAAAAACTAAGAACTCAACCAGTAAAATGCACAAATTTGTCACAGCAGCACCACTGCATCGTATTAACTGAATGCCTGGCAGAGCTTATTTGTCTCCTCGTAGGATAATTTAAAAGGAATGCCGACACTGAAGGTTTTTAAAGACCCAGACCTCTGCCAGAACACCACTCAATTTTAATTACTGAGCAGTAAACTCTTTTTCAGTCCTGGCAGACAGAATTTATGTGCACACATATAACCAAGGTGCTCATGGAAATGAACTTTCTTCTGTATGCATCTTTTCCTTTCACTTCTCAGGTGGCCCTTGGTTCAGAAAGCCAACAGAGGAAAAGAAAGGCTCCAGCTCCTCCTCCAACTCCAACTTCCATCACCCAAGACTCCGACGACACTTCAACCCTTGCCTCTCCTACTCCCGATAGCCACGCTGAAATACCCGCCCCAGCTTGCCGCACCAAGGTGGCACAGTCTGCAGCAGCGTCTGCTGCCCCTGTGGTGGTACAAATAGTAAAACCAGCTCCTCTCAAAATAGCAGTCCACCCTCCGCATGTGAGCCACGTGACTCCGACTCCCAGTTCTCCATCTCCGAGCAGCAGCACCACTGACAGCCTGGCCGTGCAGGATTCCAGCTCTGAGCTCAGTCACAGCTTTGATGACTCTGATGTTGACCTGGAGCAGGCTGGGTCCCGCTACAGCACCAGCAGCTCGGCAAGTGGCTCTGTGCAGGTCCGACCCACTACAACAAGCACCAGCAGCAGGATGGTGGAGTCAACAAGCAGTACACCTGCCCAAAAAAACCAGGATGTGAATTCTGACAGCAGCTCTAGATCGGACACAGAGTCGGCCTTAAACCTGAAGCTGGATGAGGCGGAGAACAACAGACATAGCGCAATAGGTAAATATTAATTAAATGGCATCCCAACAGACAACATGTTTAGATATATCACTGTATAGTTTGGAATATATATTTACCCCTAAAGTGTGCTTTCAGAAAAACTCCATGACCACCTGTTGTTTTAATGTGTCCGCATACCTTCTAATAGATAATGAATTAAAGCTGGATTTAAACAGCAGGCATATCGAAAAGGAAAGTGAGCTGTTGATCATTGAGCCCTGACAGCGGTGGCAAAGACATGGTGGAGAATTAAAGCGATTGCAATTTTCCTGTAGAGGTTCTCTGTCTGTCTGCCCTAGAGAGCTGAGCTGTCACACTCTGTTGCAACATCTGAGGCTTAGACAGCGTTACAGTGACGGCACATCCTGCTGAAAGAAAGGAAGCCTGTGTGTGTAGGTGTATCTGTGTGGGAATGTCACAGCTGAAGAGCAGGAACTAGTGGAGCTGGTTTTCATCGTCGCTCCTGAGACAGTGCAGTCCTTGTCTCTCGCTCATGCCTGTCATTCTCTAACATTCTTCTGTCTTTTTTCACTTTTTTCTTTCCATCACTATTTTTTTCCTACACTTGAAAATCTCTCAGACCTGGCAGATATAAAGAGAGACGCATCCATCTCAGTTTTTTACAGGAACTACTTGAACTTTGGCTTGCCTTGTATTGATTTTCATATAACCCTGGATATTCTCAGTGGCAAAGTGAGATTGGAGCAGGGGGTTGTTGTTTCTGACAGGGGCATAGATGAGAAGAGGATATAAAAGATGAGTGGCAGAAACAAATTGAGAGAACAGGGCATGGGAAGATTTTGACAGAGGGATGACAAAGTAGCAAGGAAAAAAAGGAAGACTAGAAAAATTTTAAGAGAAGGTTCATGGAGAGGCAGATCAGAGCAAGAGAAAGGGAGAAGTCTTTGGAGACTCATACAGTGTTTTAATAAATACAATGACCCAACACTCTCTTTCTCTCTAACCTCACACTGGTAATGTGCATTAGCGCCATTTTTTTTTTCTTTTGCCACATTCACACCAGTGCCCTTTTTGGCCAAAAAGCTGAACAAAATATCTTTGTGACTGTAAACAGTTTGACTGCACAGCTTGTTAAGTGATTGTTTTCCTTCTGAACTAAGCACTAAATGGCTACTGTCCACTTCGGGAAAGATGCCTTCAACCCACACATACAGTACTGTGCTGCAGCCTTTTGTTTGTGAAGACAGACAGATACAGAAGTATACATGTACCTAAACAAATACATTAAGTTTCAGTTAGCTTGTGTCATTTACTGCAAATGTCAATGCAGCTCAGTGCTATGCATGTCTTGTTAGCTTTTTTGTGAACTGAAAATAAAATTTCTTCCAGAACATACATAATATCAGAGAGATATATAGTCACAGGGTTAGTTTATGTACTGCTTCTTCTACATTGTCATGGCCGCTATGATAGTGCAGTTTATCATTCCAGTCATGAATGTTGTTTTAGTTACTTCCAGTTTTGTGAGTATTTTGGATGTTAGTAACACTTTGCGCTGAGAATGGACATGGCTTCTTATCAGTTTCTTGTGCAACATTATTCCTCTGCCAATCTGATAAATTAGTCAACAAAAACTAATGAATTACACGGACAGTCATACAATCTGTGAAAGATCATTTAAGGACGCCGGCAGTGTGGAGTGTTTCAGCATCAGAGAGTTAGCTTTATTTTTTATTTATTGTTATTATAATTCAAACACTAAGGGTGATACGGACTTTGGATAATAATCATCCTTTACAGTCAGCAACAAATAACAGATAATTTTGTCATTGCCACCCTGAAGGTCTCAGGAGTGTTCGACTTTCAGCTCTGACTGGAGAAGTGGTTTTGTTTCATCACCATGTTTTTATATAACCTACAATTTTTTGCCTTCATTAACTCACCAACAAATTTTCTGCTTCCAAATATCCACATACAAATTTTTAGCCATCAGGCTCCTAAGTAATGACTTATTCTGTACGTTTTCCAGATGATTATTGTTCTTTGATATTTTCTGTCACAGCCTCCAGTCCAGCTTTTGTGGTTACTCCTCAATACTGAATTAGTACTAATCATACACTCTTTTAAGCCCCGTTTCCACTGAGCGGGTCGGTACGGGTCGGTACGGGTCGGGTCGCTATTTTGAGCGTTTCCACTGTGG
>JBBDHI010000006.1:19677854-19696342 GCA_037177115.1 Craterocephalus stercusmuscarum
GGATTGTTTGCCCATATTTGGAGTCATTTCTTTGTGTCTACAGACAAACTCTGAGGCTGCCAGAGAGGTTGAACACTTCAGGAAGGCGACTTCTGATGAGGAGAGAAGTGCAGGCTCTTCCTCCTCTCCTCCCTCTTTGACCGTTTCCTCGCCTGCCTTTGTCCCACCACCTCCACCTGTGGCTGCGCCTCCACCTCCTCCACCTGTCTCACCCTTTGGTAAGCCGGGCGCCTTAGCACATCCAAGTGCTACTGCAGCTATGAATCCTGCCTTGGCCAGAGAGGCTATGCTGGAGGCTATTCGCTCTGGATCAGCTGCTGAGAGGCTAAAAAAGGTAAATCCAAAGAAAATAGTGGATCCACGGTAATCATCTCATTTGAATTGGTATGTGATTGTTTCGGTTCATAGAAGCAGGGCGATGAAGGTAAGCATTTAACATCTTATACTTCCAATTTTGGGAAGGGAAATATCCATGTCACCTTTAATGTGCAGATATAATAAGAATACAGAAAAGCAGGATCAGAAAAGAGTGAGGCAAGAAACCAAGAGACAGCAACAGAAACACACACCGAGTCCAAGCAGGGCCCTCTCTCATCTCACAGCTTTGGTCTGGTTTCATGTGTCTCACTCCTGCAGCTCAGCCAGGAAGCTGGAGATGAATTGCAAAACTGTAACACATACACATCTTAATCTGACAGTCCTACTGTGCTGTTGTTAGAACATTTCCAGCAGGGTACAGTTCAGTGTGAGGTCAGCAGCGGTGAAAAAAATGAATTGCCACAAAGATGAAGAATTTGGAAGTAATTAATTTTACTTTGTAGCGTGCCACAAACCTCTGTTCCTTCCATTACCATAGATGAGAAATACAAAAGTGATATGTTGTGCTTCTTTTAACTAGGTCTCTGTGCTTACAAAGACCGTCCAAGTAAACGGCAGACTGGGAACGATTCAAGCGACTTCATCAACAGTCTTTCAACACTAGGCGGGGAATCCCTCCTAACAGCGACAAAGAATCCTTCTTCCAATGTGGTTTTAGTTTGGCTTTTTTTTTTGCCCTCTGCTGTTGTAACAAACCTTTTGAAAACTGAGTCAAGTTATATTTATATTTAGTAGAAGATTTTGCACTTTTGAGATTTGAAAGGTTTGAAAAAAATCAAGAACAAATAAAGATTTCCTCATGCTATCTAAATGGACTAGATAAAGAAGGAAGCTGAGGCCTTATGCTTAAACTGATGCAGTCTTTAAAGGAGCAACAGTGCAGCGATATAATTTAATTTACATTATTATGCTTTCACTTTTGTTTACCTGAAACAGGAATGATGTTGACATCAGCCAAGCACTTTTAACAGTCTGAGAAGGGTGTCATAGGTGATGTGTGCAGTTAATGTGATCCACAGTTTTGGATCATTCGGCCTCTTAACAACTTTCTGGAAAATGTTTGTGTCCAACTTTCTAACATACTAGTTTCCCTAACTTTATCTTGCCATGAGTACTTTAATTCAGTAGTTGAAAGATGAACATTGTACAAATGATGTGCCAATGAAAGCTAATGTAACAGTACATGAGACTTTTAGTTCATTTTTTGTTTATTTTTTTATTTGCCTTTACTACAATTAAGTTATGGATGCCTTATACTGTTGCTCACACAGTATTATGTATATGATGTTTGCTATACAGATTCTATAGAGGGTGCAATGAATTAGATTTGATGATGTTCCCAGGTATGGACTACTTGGTATTTAATTTTATTTCCACAGTGTACGATTATTTAAAACATGCATACACTTCAGAAAACGAATACGTTCATGGCGATGCTTGAAGTGTACCATTTATTTTGCAGGATCTGGTTCGTTATGCCAACGTCTGCAGTTCTTGTCTGTGGAGGACTGAAATGGTGAAATGGTTGCCTTGTGCCTGTTTGCTTAATATCTTCATGTTTTAGCTTACCTTTTTTTTACTTGTGCTGCTGTTAGAAAGTATAAGATTGGCAAGCTGAATTAGTGACCTACAGAAATGTATTTTGTCTCTTGCTTTTTCCCTCCTTTTTGCTTTTCTTATGTAGAAAAATCTTGGATGAACCTTCTCTCTTCTTGAATTCTACAGTTTTGAAGCACTGTTATTGATAAATATGGTGAAAACCACCATCAGCAAAGCAATTACCAGCATATAATGGATATTTTATATAAATCAGCAGCTGTGGGAAAACAGGGCAAAAGTTTACGCATTGTCTTAATTCAAACATTATTGCATGTCATTATACTCATCGATGTGGGAGAGGGGATGTTGCCGTTAACCGGTATACACTAGTTGAGGTTGGATGTTTGTGCTAAATCCTCTGTGGATTGAAAATAAACTGCATTCAGGTTGAAATGTTTGCTGCTGCGTATTTTGAGTTTACTTTGAATAAAGGGGGTCCAATAAATAGTTTTGATTTATTTGCTTCTTTTCAGCCCTCAAAAGCATTTTCTCCAGATCTATTTGGATGAATTCCTGATGTTGGTTTCATTTCTGCAAGTTAGTTTCTTCCACTCGAATGACTACAGCACAGTGTAGCAGTTTAGATTTTTTTAATCTTTGAGAAATTGAGGTTGATTTGATTTATATAGCGTAAATGTTTTTATAAGCTGTTTTTTTTTCTTTTTGTGGTAAGACTGCACAGTTATTTTTGTTTACCCCATTTTTTTGATTCAATAAATAACTTTGTTATGCAAGAAATTGAGCTGGCGTTGATTTTTCTTCCTTTCTCTCATTTGTATATCATGTATTTGTTTGATAACCTAATCATGAAAAGGGATAGACTAACTGCAATGAGACAGGTCATCGTGCTGTCCTTATGGAATTGGTATAACCTCTCTGCCACACCACAGATGAGCCGCTGTTCCAGGCAGCAGCTCATGGCCCTGACTCATCACTATGTGGTGACAGAATCACTCAAAGAACGGCCCCTGGGTTCCTGATTCCTGAAATGTTACTCACTGTACCACTCCCCTTTCCCCCAGATCCAAATAAATGATGCAAATACCCTGACTAAATGCAATGTCAAATGTGTTCATGTTATGTTTTATAGCAACTGTTCAGTCTCTTAATTGCCAGGGTCTCCCCTGATAAATTGTTAAAACTAAACTTTAATTGCAAGCTCATTTTAGCATGGAATAAGTCAGTACAGAAGGGTGATCTTGGCTCTATTGGCCGGAGAACTTCAAATTCCTGCAGGGACCACAGGCTCTTTAGTGGGTTAAAATTCATGCTCATTTTACAGGCATTCTAATCTGCCTTACAAATATGTGAAGGGTGTTTATGTGTGGGCGGCTGTCTGTGTTTGGGGGTGGGTGTGAGTGATATTTTTGTTGCAAGTATGCATGTGTCCACCGCTTGTGCCTGCGTTACAGTTCCAAACCATTTTAACCATTCTGCCAACGTAAACAACATCTGAATCAAGATTTACCAGAAGGTTGCACCACATAATGCAACAGAAATATGTTCTTCTAGGTCTGGCTTTGGTTTTGCCTTTTGCTGACCAAACTGGTTGGTTTTTGTTTGTTGCCATAACAGTTTTCACAAGCAGGGCTTATTGTGTGAAGGATGAGATTAAAGCAGGCCCGTGCACAGACCTCCAAAGGTGCAGGTGCTCCAAGTAAAAAAAAAAAACAAAAAGAAATAAAATAAAATAGGGACACATGAAACCTGGTTTTGAAAGACTGTGTGTGAGAGGCAGAGATAAACTGGTTGAACTACTCTGCTTGAAGTTGCTTCTGGACCATCCACAACACAACACCAAACTCTCACATGAAACTACAAACATTAAAAAGAACAGGAGAGAGATATTACCTCAGTGTTACATGTTCCTATGGTATCATACAAAGCCTGCTAGCTTTTCTACAACACTAGGTTCAGTATCACTTTTGTGTGAGTGCGTGTTGCTGGTACAGTGCCTATTTGACATGTTTTTATTGTGTTCTCTCTCTTTTTTGATGAATACACCACTTTGCACCAAAGAAAATATTATGACTAACAATAAAGAATGAATTTATAAAATGTAAGAGACACCGGTATTAGGCAACAACAAGTTTGTTTTAAGTTCATGTTAATTTATTCAGAATTAAACCGAATATAAAGAATGAAATGAAAACTGGCCAAAAATATCAGGCTACTAGCATGTCATGATACCTGCTCCCAGCCAACATGAAGAAACTTTTGTGTCTCTGATTTCCAAGCGAAAACTAATGTTAGTGATTCCACTTTAAAAGTTTCCTTCATTTTACCAATGTGTTGTTAGCAAATGCTAGTTCGATCCTTCTGTGACCCGGAAGCAACTTGTACTTTCTGTGTTGTTGTCATTCCTGAAAAACTGAAGATTTCATAGACGACTATTTATGGACATGGTATGGATTTTGACACATTCGCTCTCCCAATCCTGTTCACTGACAGGTAATAACAGATCAATGTTCCAATTTTCAAGCTTTTCATTTAAGCTCTCTGGCCAGTTAGTGATCGCATATTGTAAATCTCTGAGATGATGCCCTTTCCTTACGAAAATCTACCATGGATTACCATGTTTATTTATGTAGAAACCATGGTTTTGAGGTAAAACTATAGATTTGCTTCTGATCATCAGTTTTTCAAGTGCTGTAAGGGAAGGTTTGTTAAGACCATTGTTATTTGTTTTGACAACGCTACGTAGTTTAAGAAATTTAAGTTAATGCTTTTGATCAATTCCAAAGTTCAATTGTAATTCTCTGAAAGACAAAAATGTGTCTGAATTTGAAGCCTAGAGATCACTGATCTTTTTTTAGTCCTGCAGATGTGCATTGTTTAGGCTCCATGACATTTTACCCAAATGTCAATCATCATCACTTTGTCAGTGGTTATTTCTCTCTATGTAAATGTAGATGGGTGCATACTGTCACTGGCGGCATCACAGTGCCTGACATCAGATCATAAGGTCATTAGATGATATATAATGGAATGACTCGTGGCAAGTCATTTATTATAAACTACTGATTCCAATAATTTTTCTTTAGAAAGGCCACAAGAAGTCTGCCCACAAAAGTTACCTTGAGGAAAAGGCACTTTTGGGATCAAGGAGCAAAAGGGGAAGGGGCTCCAGCCCTTTAAGCCCCCTCCTTTCTACATGCCTGGATTACACATTAGAATGCCAAAATGCATGCTAACAAAATGTACTTCCTATTGGTTGTTTGGATTAAGGTAGGGAGAGAAATTAATGGGTAACATTTCCTTGCAGTAAATTTTATTTATATAAAAAATCAGTCTTATAAAACACAAACTCTAGTTTATATTACTCTGTGTTAGTCATCTTGATTGGCTGATTTTTGAGTGACAATATTCGTGACATCACCTATCAGCAGGAGTTAGTTCTTATCCATAAAGCTGAACAAATGCCAAGCATGCTATTCATTTTAAAACCATCTGAGTGTCATAATGCCAAACTTTAAAAGAATGCTTTTTGTATTAAAGCACCCCGCTAATGACTGACATGATGTGTTTGTATGTGTTTATCTGCACAATGTCTTTATTTTAAGTGTCTGTGTAAACACAAAATGAGCCCTCTTGTCTTAATCTAGACACACACAAACAGTTCTGTAATGATGACCTTATGCACCTTGTCCTGGTCCTTCCCATCACTTAATTTATTATCTTTATTGCAAGTCTGAAATATTGCAGGCAGAATGAAAAATAAACCTAACGCTGGGTTATTCCTGGTGCAAACACTTTATCTGACTTTTTTCCCTTAAAATAATTAATTTTGTGCTTTGAACAAGTTTAAAGGCTTGCATTACAAAAACACATGAGCTGACTGTGCACCTCCGATGTTGTTCCCAGTCATGTAATAAACTCTGAAAGATCTTATGTAATACAGTAACACTCAGAGGGATAAAAACACAAATGAACTGAGAGGTTACTTGGGTGCAATGAGATTTGACCCCCAGTTGTGCAATTTACATACCTCAGAACATAATTGTTTTTACTGCAGATTGTGCTTGTCAGTGCAGGGTTTTCATCTGAAGGGGATTGCTTGTCCTTAATATTATTACCCTACCTAGTGTACAACAATAGTTTGCTTTGTAACCTGTTTCGTTTACTGTTTGGTCAGTCCTCAAAAAGCCTTTTTATCAAAGCTAATAATCTAGAATACTGTCACTAATAAACAAAAAGTGAAATGTCACACTCAACAAAAGATACAGTAGATCCTTTATTTATGCAGGTTAGCATCAGATGTGCGATTCTCAAATGTGGTATACTTGTATTAAGCTGAGTTATACAGAAAATAATAGGGGAAATTGCATTGAGGTTGCCGGTTGGGGTAAAAATATTTGGTTCTTTTTTCCAATGTATAAATATTAGCAAAATTCTAGCTACATGTAACGTAAATTTAAACACGTTAAACAAGCCTACAATTGTATATCCAAAAAAGTGAGGAAAAAGAAAACATTGGCGGAAAAACATATTTTGCATCATGTCGGCGCCTTTTCTTTTAATGGAGTTTTCTAAGCTACAAAGTTAAGCAGATAACAATATTGCATATTAACACAACACGTGTAGCTGTGTGTGCGCGACAATTACACACGGCTCTACAAAAAAAGGGGGAGCAAAAAAAAACATCCTTTCAATGGGGCCTCTTCCCTACGAGACCTGAACGCCGCATTAATGAGCTATCGCGTATGGGCGTGGCCTCTCGCAAAGGGGAGGAGTTATTTGCGCGCGTGTATGTTTGTATGCGTGTACGTGTATGTGTGTCCTCCTCCCTCGGCCGCATGAGATGAGCTGCCCTGCAGTCTTTGCTGCCACTGTTTTCGCTTCTTCTTCTTCATCCCCCTCTTCTTGCCTCTGTCTATCTGTCCGGTCAGGGAATGTTGACCAACGTGGCGTGATTCAGCGCTGTCGAGGTCCCTTCATCTTCAGACTGCGTCTCTACGTTTTTGTCTCTGAGGGTCGTAGCCTGCCTGTACTGATCTGGCTGTGAGGTGAGTGCATGTTAGCGGATAAAAACTCTCTTCTCATGTTTGTTGTATGTGGATGTCCGTGCGCGTGGGGCTTGGATAACGGTGTGGGGGGGAAGAAAGTCGGCGGAGTGAGAAGTAAAAGTTTAATGCGCTGTAGATGACACATGCTTGACCGGAACACATGTGCGCGCTGTGCGTAACCGCTCAGCAAGACCTGCCTCCTCCCCTGATACCGTCCAACAGCAGACCACTGAACTCCGAAAACAAGTTTATTGTTAGGACCTGGCTGCATTCATATACATTACTGCATGCATGCCAACGAGGAGATACCGTAGCCTGTTCCGGGGTCTCAGTCAGCTTACTACGTCTTTATGCGCTTTCCTTCACTTTTCACAAATTCTGCTTTTAGCCGACTCCCCCCGCGGAGTGGTACTTTCACCTCGAGTTAAAAGTTGTTTAAACAGCAGTTCACCGTGACTAGCGGGACTCTAGCTTGCCATACCCCCCACCCCTCCCCGTCCCGTTCCTCCTGCACCGGCTCATTTCTGTGAGAGCTTCTCCAGTCTCGCCTTATCGCTTTATCCTTTTGGCAGCGTTTGCTTCAGGGTTGGAGGAGGGGGGCGTTTTCTCAGGGATACTCATGTAGGCCCACTGCGGTGGTTCCCAAAGTGGGCTCCGGGGAACCCCAAGAGGTCTTTGGGTTGGTTCCCGGCGGTCTGAATAAACGCTACAGTACAATCAGTTTTGGAGCCAACACAGTCCAGTTCATCAAGAGAAAGATGGCTTTTGATAGTGAACTATCAAACATGTGATCAGAATGAAGCAGAAAAGACTCATAGGCGTTTAGAGGGAGTGTGTTGAAACCAATCAAACTGGGCTCTGATAATGTTTAGCTTGACAGAGAAAGAACCTCTCCTGTTCAAATTTAAGCTGTTGTCCTTTAATATTCACTGTAAGAGCATGGCTACCACAACTGCCGTGTCACAGTCTAACATGTATAACACACTGCTATTTTATTTTGTCAGTAAAACAAAAGTAAATGCTGAAAATTAGACCAAGATCACACTGTCTCGATGTGCAAAGATCTTGACAAAGCAGCTCTATATAGATAGCCATTATCTGCCCTGTCATGCAGGCACTGTTCCAAAATAATTTCTTTATTGGCTGCATGTGCTCTCTGCAGAAAGTTGCATAACCACCCAAGTTTATGATTCTGGGAACTATTGATGCTGGCTAGAGTGTTATGAATGCAGATCAGTGCTTTCACTGGGAATGTCTGGAACCTGGGATAGGCATTTAGGGACTAGTTTTTACTTTTCCCAGCAGATTTAAGGAGATATATATCTAATTTGGGGAAAAAAGGTTCACATTCTCCATAAATTTGATTCCCTTGTATTTTTTCACTACCCCTGATTTTGTCTTTTAAATCTTTCTCGTTTAATCAATTAAAGTGATTTAACTATAAAATTAAGCTGTTCTGGCAGCTCTTGGGCTCCCTCTACAGTTGTTTGCTGTAATACCACTGTCATAAAAACAAGTCTCCATCTGAGCCCTGTACATTCACAACCATTCATATGAATTTCCGGTTGTAAAGAAGAGGCAGTCAAGGTTAGTATCAGACATGATTTACCAATAGCAACAATAAAGCAAACTGCATTTCTTATTGCAATTAAATCCATTCCAGTGTTTCATCTTGTCCTGTGCCTTTGTCTTTTCCCTCTTTTATTGATGTCTTCTGTCTTCCTGCTTCTGCAAGTGAAGAACATTTTTTTTGTTTACTTTGTACCTTTCTTTATAATATCAAAAGCATATCATTATCTAGTTGATAATGGCTGATGTGTTACAGTAAAGCGAAATGGTGCCAGTTGAGACATTGAAGTTGGTATTTCGGCCCCTGGCACACCAAGGCAGATTCAAGCCTTGGAATGTGCACCATGTATTTTATTTTGCTTCCGAATGAGTTAGTTTTGTTTCACACACTTTTCATATGTTTACTTCAAATAAGTGTCCAGGAGTGTTGGAAGTTGAGATATTAAGTAATAAAAACTATAAACTTTTTTCATCTCAAGAATATTTCCAGAGTGCAACAGTTCCTCTCTCAGGCCAGTGCAGAGACACTGACCCAAGCTTTCATCCCCTGTAGAATCGATTATTGTAACGCTCTTCTTTCTGATCTTCTTAAACAGGCCGTACTCCTGTTGCAGCTCTTGCAAGAGTCAGTTACTTGTCTGTTGACAATGACCAGAAAGAGAGGTCATTAGTGGACTGTGCTGCAGGGCATCAGGTCGGGTCCACGTAGCTGACACAGAGGCAGTGTGTGTAGGGTGAAAGCACCGTGTAGCAGTTCCTTTCCTGGATCTGTAGGTAGCGGTGGGGCTGGGATATACTGAATAACTACAGTTTTTTCATGTTTTAACAAAGCAGGTTTACTATACATAACATCCATGTAGTGATCAGGCTTATGGGTCCTGTTAGTCAGCAGGGCTGCGGCACAGTCCGCTAATTTTGCACGAGTACTGGTTTGGTCTCTCTATGGATTTTGCTCAACAAATCGGCAATGTGGCTGCAGAATTGGTGATGTAAACAGACATTGAATCTAGAAAAAACTGTGTATTGACCCCAGAAATCATCCATTATAACTCACATTAGGCTGATATTTGGGTTCCTTTTGAAAATTATTTGCATCTTTTATTTTTATTTTCTTACTTGTTTTATTTCATTGTCAGTTTAACATCTATTTTAAATTCCAGTGTTTTTTTTTCCCTCATTGCGATCGGCCACGGGTTTGGACAGCGCTAATCAAGGACTCATACGATCACTTGTATTACGATATGATCACTTTACATATATTTTTGTGTATGTGTGATATAGTTTTTGTGGTCTGGGGGACTTTAAGGGAGAATGTGTGTTTGTAGTTGTTGCTTTTAAATGAAAAGCACTTTGTATCGCAATTTGTTTGTATGAAAAGTGCTTTATAAATAAAATTAGATTGATAAACGGCAACAAAAAGGGCAAGAGCTGACGTGTAATTTTTGCATGCAATGTAGCAGATCGGCATACACTGAACACGTCTTTGGAATTAAAGCATTAATTGTAAGGTAAACTAAACATGTAAACATGATTATGTATGTTGTTTTGCCCTTCTGCAAGTGGATCAGTCTAAACGTTGGAACTATGAATTTACACAATTGCCATCGTTTCTAGAGTGACCTGCATGTTTTGAATTTTGCTGAAAGTACTTGGTAGTTTTTATGATGTGGCTGCTTCCACATGGAGTCAACAGCATAGTCACGCCGTGGTTGCACCTTTTCAAGGATGTGATTTTATTGACAGTTTCCCATTTGACATAGAAGCCCCCCCCCTCACACATTTCTATTATTTTCATGCTGTCACACTCATTAATGCTGTGCTGATATTACTGTGCACATAGCAACAGCTTGAGCTGTGGTTTCTTTCAATGCTATTTGAAATCCTTGCTAAGTAAGCACGGGCATGATGAGGCATGAACTCGGCAAGACTACAGGCTGCCAGAAGGCTGCTGACTGCACATATTGTAAAGAAGTATACAGTAAGCTATACTCAACTCACTGTAGGATTCAGGCAGTCAGACCTTCGGTTTTTGACTGAAATACTTCATGCCTGATAGTAATCATCCCAGAGATTTGTTGCATATCTCCAAACTTGTATTTTTCTTGATGCAGACGTGCATATGTGAACTCGTACATCCATGCATTGACATTCCCATTGCCTACACTTGCATGCATATAGTTTCAGCTGCTATCCAAAGGGAAAAGTGGCAGCAATCTCCACTGTAGCTGGCACGGGTGGTATAAGAGCTTGCGGTCATGCTCTCGGCAGCATTCCATCAGGTCTTGCGTCAGCTAGCAGTCATTCAGTACTGGTTAGTCTAGGCTTATACACTGTTAATACCCCCTCTCTGATGTCATGACACTATTAACCCAACCTTACTGAGGGACCACGGCATGGTTCATGTCACTGACTCTGGCTGGAGATATCGCCTTCGGTACCAGAATGTTCAGTTTGGCTGTCAGTAGTGGAAAAAACGTAATCCAATCATGTCTGGGACTGTTATTTGTTTTCTGGCTAAAGGTTATGCATGACCCCCAGTTGCATAAGAAGGCGTCACTTATTTACTGATACTTGTGTTGGCATATGCTAGTATTTCTTGTGATATATAGCTTAATTAATGCTTACTGTCTTTGGCATCTTAGCTATAACTTCCAACTCATGTTTAACGAAAACTTGTTTCCAGTTAGGTAAATCCTTGCCAGAGGAAAAACTTTGCGGTATCCCCCACCCCCCACCCCCCTCCATACTGTAAATATGGGCCTGCACAAACCCGATTCTCACCACTTTCCACTTGTGACCCAATGTGATGCAATGCTTGCTTGTCTAAGCACAGTGGATTGAGTTTCTCAGTGTGGTGTTGGTCCAAATGTGGCTGAAAGCCTGCGTGACAGGGAAGAATGTTGCCTTTATTCTAACGGTAACTGAACACCTGAGGGACCACGGGCTGGGGTGGGTACAGATAATGTGGTGTGGATGCAGGGTGATGATGAAATGATCTCTTCAGTACATAAGTCCACTGTTCTTTCCACCCTGTTCCCGTCGCTTCGTTTATCTTTGTCCCCTTGTTCATCCTTCTACCCAGCTGCCTGGAGTCTTTTCACCATTTTTTACCTGCGTTTGCCTCCTTCCTGTTGCCCCATGTCTCACTCAGTCTATGAAATCTGCAATATCAAATCAAAACAAACCATGGTTAGTTGGCTTTAGTAAATGTACTGTGCAATTTGAAAACAAAAGTGCTTTTTTTTTGCCCCCCAAATATTTCACAGTATAAAGTTTTAGAACAATGCAGCTCTGTCCTTATTGTATTGCACCTTTTGGCCATGTTTGCATGTGTTTTGTTGCACATGACTTGATTTTCTCCCCCTTGGTTTTCTTGTTATTTCCAGACTTGAGGCGATTAGGACCTAATGTGGTGTACTTTGTTGCTTACAAACAGAAATGAACCCAAGTTCTTTCTTAGCGTGATCTTTTTCCTCAGTCAGCTCTATATGCTAGCATCCCTGAATGTAAGTAATACAAATAAACCCTTTTCCTTTTTTCCCTCAAGTGGCAACATAGATTAAGTCCGTGTGCTGCTTTCTTAAAATGTTGTAGTTTCAAGCTCAGGTTTATTTGGGTTTGATGTCTTATTTTGGTGTGGATGATGAGGCCATGAAACTTTCATAGACTCAGTTATGCTTTTATCAGAGTTGTTGACAATGTTGACAATCATTTTGACACCCTACCAGTGAAGCATTATAAAAAATTAGTAAATGGATCAATGAATTCCTATGATTATTGCCTTAAAAAAACAAAGAAAACAAAATGATGACATCATGGGAGATGTTATAATCTGACATTGTTTGACCAGAATCCTGTTGATATTCTGGATGTGATGAAAATATATATGGGGTACTGGTTAGGCTGTTGGGTCTTTTGCGGTGAGTGACCCTTTGGTTTGGGAGGTCTTTAGCTCTCTGAGTGCTTGTAGTTCTTTTTGTATTTTACACACTTCGCATGAACTTTGTGCTGCCACATAAGTTGTAGTAAAATATGGTGTCATATGAAGGTGAAACCATCCTGCACCGCCCCCAGGAACCACCATTAAAGCCAAGTTGTGCACAAGCATCACTGCTCCCAAGCCTCTTCCATTCATCTGTGCCATTGCATAAGACCGGTTCTCCCAAGCAGCCGAATGAAATCCTCATCCAATTAGGCACTGTCCACATTTCCAAAAGGCCTTTCTCTCATAGACTGGTGCTATTCAGGCTTCCCCGGCATGACATCAGGCTCTCTCTTATAGCCCCACTTTACGCTGCTGCTTCCAAATAATGAAAGCTGCCAATTAATGGGTAATCAACATGTGTAACAAGCACATCCAGTGAGGAGTGACTACCATCTAATCTGCTGATTAAAACAGAACACAGAGATGCTCTGTTCAACTATTTCTTTCCGGTTGCATTATTGTAGAAGCGACGGTCAACATTAAAAGCCTCATTTTAGACCTTTAAAAGGTGATTATTGGAATTATAGCTTGTTATGATTTTATTGATGATTACTTGCATAACGAAAGAAACATTTTTGAACTGTGGGCAGAGTTGTTGGTTAAACAGCATTCACCTCCCTTGGTGAATTCTAGTGGTTTAACCATTTCCCAGCTTTTTGGTATTTAAACGTACATACATTTTTTTTTTACATTACATTAATTTGAAGCTCAAAAATAATGGGAGTCTGAGAGAGAAGGGTTGTGTTTGTGGGGGTAGGGGTGGCAGGGGTGGGGGGGTCCCCATGCTCACAGTAGGATAATAGAGCTCGCTGCGCTAAGCATTGTGGGAAAGTTCGGCACACAGACCCGAGCATACAATACTCAGGATGGACCAATAGCGTGTCCGGACTGAAAAAAAAATTAAAAAAGGCTAAGGTATAGAATATGAGGCAAATACAGGTCGTCACGGAGCTGGGCTTTTAAGAACACGAGTGGATGTCCAACAGTTTTCTCAGTGATGTCCCCCCCCTATCTGCGGCAAATTTGGCATTCATCATGCATCCTATCTGTGAGCGTCTCCAGACAGGACAAAACATTTTTTCCTCGATTTTATCTCTCGCTCTCCTTAGTTTTCTCTCTTCCTTCGATAATGTCTTCTAGTCTTTTTTGATGAAACCATGTAAACATGAGGACGGATGATGGACACCCATCAACTCTGAGCTGCCTGTAGCTATAAGCTAACCAAACTAACCCATAACTAATGCGTGCTAAGCAGCTAACGGAGGTAGGCAGGCTAAAGCTAACGCGCACCATTAGCCAGTTAAAAACTGTGGTGTTGCTACCCTCTGCCTGCTTGCCACCAGATATCTGCCACCTGTCAGTCTAAAGGACACACCCCTAATTATGAAGATTTCAAGATGAAATGACGTCTAAATGGAGGAGTTCTAATTAAAAAATAGCTTCACATTTCTCACATTTCACATTCTACCAAGAAAGAATTCATTCTCAATCTTTATTTGCAAACATAAATCATTGGAAACTAAGGTAAAATTTCAAACTAAATCATATCCACTACAAAATAATCTTCAGTAAACAAAAACAAAAAGGTGGTTTTCAAATTAAAACCAATAATGTCAAAGACTGAACACAAACGCCACGCTCCATCTGAGGTTATATCTACAAAATGAAGGCTTCACTACAATACTTGAAATGTTGTTGAAGTCCTGTCAAGCAAAGTCAGTGCTGGCCTATGGAAAGGCCAGCATCCATCCCAGTTACAGCTGCAGTGTCACCTGTCCTGCATCCATCATTAGTGGGGCTGGATCGTGTTGTTCCACTGGATCTGTGTTGTCAGGTGGAGGTGCAGGTACTGATGGTGTAGCCATGATTCTGCAGATGCTATGTTCCTCCCTAACATACCCTATAGTCTCTTCGCCGTCCCAGTTATGCTGTTAAACCTCTCTGTGTTTGCGGGTCTAAACTCTGGATGACCCAGGTATAATGAAGGTGCCAGCATCACACTCAAGCATTACTCATGCAGGCTTCCAGGAGGCTACAAGAGGAAGTATAACCTATCTATTTATCTGTGTACACTTCATATTCATCTATTGGTTACTACCAGGTATGCTAACATTAGCAACCATTGTGAAAGCAATGGAATTTGTTTTTCTCCGTGGTCTGACTGCCTAATTCTTGGTTTATAATAATTATATCTATGTAAACAACCTAACTTGGAAGTGCCTGACTAGTTTAAACATGCAGTAAAATAATGAATCCCACCTACATCCCTCTCTTGAAGTCGGGTGCCACCGGGTTCTTTATGTCCCTGAGACTGAATTGAACAGTACCATTTTCTTGAATTAGGCTGTGAAGTGGTGTGGGACTGGGGCTCTGACCTGATAAGGGTTTAGGGTTGCAATTGGCTGCTGCTGGTGTGTTACAGTGGAGGCCAAATGAGAGAGCTGTGTTTGGGTCCTGTAGACATGCTGGTTAAAGCTGTGTTTTAGAATATTTAACATTTCTTTGTCCTACCTTCTTCCGTGTAGAAATATTGCTTTATAACAATAATGGATAGAAAAGATAATTAAAAAGTAATACATTTTCTTTTGGTTTTCCTTTTCTCCACTCTGTTTTCCTTCTAGCTGTTCATTTTGTCTGCTCCTACTTTGGTGCAGTGTAATTAGTGCACTGCAACATTATGCAATAGAGGAGTGCAGTGAGAGCAAATGAAAATGCTGAAGTTTAAAACTAAAATGGTGATCCAAAAATGATTAAAAATCTGTCTGTCCACGTAGCCATCCATTTTCTATACCCATTGCATCCTGTTGGTGGGACTGAAAACTTATCCCAGCTATCATAGGCAATTTAAACCGTGCACATGTCCCATCATTTCTAATAAAGATTTTTGATAGATGTGTCACTAAGTTGGAGCGGATGGTTCCGTCATGCTAAGGTCTGCTATCTTAAATAATCTTTGGCAAATCATTTCAGCTGAGACTGGTTGGTTGAGATTGTATGCTTGGGTGCTATCAACTGTCCGTGTCTGTGCGTGACTAAAATCTCAACATCATCTTTTTTTTTTTTTTGCTGAAATTGCAGCAACAAAGTGAAATGCTTAATTAAAATACATTGAAATAACCCACTTTTAAGCAGCTGAAACTTTTCTCTTTCAAGTAGTGCTGTCTGCTGATGTGTTTGAACTCAGCAATTAGAAGCAGATCACTTCTCTTCTTGTTGATACTGTTCGGATCCTCTTACTGTTGCAAACATTCCTTAACCAGCTACTTCTCTCCACCCTCCTTGGGGTGTCTCTCCTGAGGCCTCTGACTCTTCTATTTGAAGATAAGTGATGTCCAGCTTGTTCCAGCTGTGCTGCGTCTGGGCGTGACTGAGCATTTCAATCCTGAGGTTAAATCCTGCATGTTGGCGCATGGCCATCTACCAAACCTAATTCAACCTCACAGGAAAGTGTTGTGTGTGTGTTTTTTATTGTAAATATAAAGGTTCATGTGTCTTTTTGTTGCAACTGAAATTTGCTCATTTTTATGAGAATCTGTATTAAACAAGATTATTTTGTGCCTGATTGCTACTTTTCACACATTCTGTGTTGCTAGGTGGAAAAAAAGACATCACATCTTCATCCTTAAATGATACATAAAAAGCCTTAAACTGCATGTATTTGTTGCGCAAAATTGTTGTTTTTGGATCAAGGTTATCCAAGATGATTGGTGAGATGTCTGAGTTCCTTCTGGAGATGGTGTGTCTGCAGGAGTGGGTAGTAACAGTTGGAACAGTGGGGTGTGTGAGATAGAAAAAGCTGACCTGTGTAAACTTCTAACCCAGGTAGATCAAGAGATAGAAGACTTTTATCTCCTTAAACAAAGTCAGGACATTGCTTGACCCCTAGAGACATAAAAACTCACCTTTTGACTCTATGATGCCCAGGAAGGAAGCTTACAAGCTCTGAGTGTGTCTGTGTTGTGTGTTAGGTGCGCACACACCTTCACATAATCTGCCATTCTTAACTCCTCAAAGCCATCCAATTTGAGCTTGTGCGGCCCATAAATCAGCGCAGGCCGTTTCCTGAGGTTGGAGTTCACTCGCATGTGTTTTTTTTCACTCAGTAGCCTATATGGAAGGAATGTGCTCGCTGCGTTCCAGAGATGACTGAGCAGAGCTGAACAGCTTCGCATTAAGCTGTGTACAGTTCAGTCAACTGAAGTCAGACTGGCTGAGGTGAACACATTTTACAAATACTCAGAGTAGTTGACACAGCTGAGCACTGTGTGGTTTTTGTTTCAGATTTTTATTTTTTTTAACCCAGCAATGCCTGCCTTTTTGCTGATGTTAAATTGGATCCGTATTAATTTGATTGGTCAAATCTGTCATCTGAGTTATCTTGCTGAAAGTAAATTGGAATTTCCTGTGGTATTTTTGCCTGAATGTTCAGGTTGTGGAATGTTTCACTGGTATTCATGTCAGTAACACAACCTTAATAGCAGATTTATGTTTTTACCAAGTCCCTCATGCATTGTTCTCTATTTCATGCTGTCTGTTTGAAGCATTATGTGGTTAAATACTTTTACCCGTGGTCCACTGCCATGACGATACGGATGATGTAATCCAGCTTCTAAAGCAATGCTTTGTCTTGGTTCGGTAATCGTTAGAAAGCAGCAGAATGGCAGATTTATTGCCTAATCTTTCTCTTCCAATTTGACATGCTTTGCATTTCATTGAGAATTATTGCAGTTTTAGAGTCAAAGTATTTTTTCTTCCTGCTGTTGAAATGTGCTTTTATGAAGTGTAACAGACCTCATACAGCATCTGAGTTAGAGCTAATCTAACCAGGCTAATTTGCATCTTAGACAAGTTTATATGTCCCACTGTGTGTCCGAAAAGTGAATGAATGACTTCATAGGCTTTGATTTATTGCTACAATTACCCACTACAGTTTGGATGACTTTTTACACACACACACACACACACACACACACAAATACACTTCTGACTGCCTCACCTTCATTTAGAAACAAACATACTATAAACAGGAGTAAATTGCCTGGAGTTCTAGCATCTTTTCCAACTTCTTTTGTTTATCCAGAGTAGCTGTTGAAAGGTTGAAGCGGCCCTTGGTGTGGTGGTTGGCACCACAGCCTTATAGCAAGAAGGTCACTTGTTTGAACCTTTGCTGGAGGGGCTGCAGACCTTGCGTGTTTTCCCTGTGGATGCGTGGGTTCCCTCTGGTTACTCTGGCTTCCTCCCACAGTCCAAAGATGTGCATGTTAGGTTAATTGGTCTCTAAATTCTCTCTAGGAGTAAGTGTGAGCGTGAATGGTTGTTTGTCTCTGTGTTGCCCTAGCAGTGGACTGGTGACCTGTCCAGGGCGTACCCTGCCTCTTGCCTGCTAATTGCTGGGATAGGGTCCAGCCCCCCAGTGACTCTGAACTGGAATAAGTGGTGTACAAAATGAATGAATGAATATCCGAATCATCCGTTTGCTGCACAACAGTAAACGGATGATTTCTTTTGCTACCATGGCGGCGCGTTTAAATGCAGCAGCTCAGACCAGCCCATAGTTGTTGCTTTTTGTGTTCGTGTTTTTGTTATTGCCCAAGTCCATAGAGGCATTGATTCAGTATGGCCGGGCTGAATTAATGAAAATGGGAAGAGAACTGTCAACTTTATACACCCCCTAAGACGGATTTCACTCCACCAGGGATCCAACGAACAACAACAGCTTTTACCATTCACCCATTGTGGTGAAGGAGACTGTAAACAAAAGCCGAGTAAGAGTAGCAGTGTGCGCGCTATGGGTGGGACAATAAGTCGATCTACATCGATACATCGATCATATGGTCAATGATTCAATGATATCAACCAAAATCCTAACATCGGCAAAAATCGATAGAGTAACCAGTTATCAAACACACTTTTATTTTGAAAATATTTTCTTTTAAACTGAATGTTAATGC
>JBBDHI010000006.1:19698814-19709600 GCA_037177115.1 Craterocephalus stercusmuscarum
TGGAAATAATTGTGATCAATCACTCATGATATTGCTTTATATCGTTTCATATCGATCGGAGGACCCTAGATCAAATCAAATCAAAATCGTATCATAACTGAATTTGTTTTTCATCCATCTCACATGCAGTTTACAGTCCGTGGACATATGTTTCCGTCCTTTTGAACTCACATTTGTGTGTTTTCTTATATTGTATTTAATGTTACTGCCAATTAATTAGGAGGTAAAAAAAACAACCTTTTTGAGACATAATTCCAAGAATCTTGTAGTCTGGATATGCAGTACCCCTTCCAAAAAAAACCCTTTGATTTGTGACACAAGATTAGCATTATAATACCCTTGTGTTTGAAGTACAGCATCTAATGTTCTCCCTCAAGCAAGTTTGAACAGAAATCACTTTAATTACTCCAAATGCAGTGACCTCACTGCTGGGTACAGTCACTGTACCCTATTTCTTATATGAAGATAATTGCACTGTCAAGGTCATACACGCTAAGGTTTCAGTGCACCGTTCAAGTGAAAGTTATTGAATCAAAGGGCTGTGTGAGGGTTAAGTCGCTGCACAGTAATGACTTTGACTATGTTAGGGGAGCGATTAAGTATTGGTGCATATATGTTTGGTCAATATATCCATCACTGTAAGTCCCTATGGAACATGTGATCACTTTGAAACTGAGTGATTACTTGTATTTAAATGCTACATTACTGCTTTTCAAACAGACCTCCCTTTGTGCACATGTGATGTCAAAATCTAACAAAGTTTCAAATCTGTGGGATTAAATATTGAACCTTTAATCCACCCAAAATAAGGGTGTGTGTTTGATAAGGATTTAAGCTTCAATGATACACAGCTGGTTTATTTAAAATCTAATTTTTGGCTAACTTCTGTCCCTCTTGCACAAGCTCCTGACTCCTGAAAAATAATCAGCATAGAGTTCAGCCAAAGATTGTCAGCAAGTTTGTGGTGCTTAATGAGGGGCTGCTCGGAGGGCTCGGGCTGATGTTAATTTGCTTTGTTTTTGTTGTGAACTGTGTGTCTGTAAATAATGTGTAAATGACAAGTTGTCCTTGCATGCCAGCTGACAAGGCCTCACACAGTAGCAGGCATGCACATGCACACTCGTTACAGGCTTTTCAGTATTTAGTGGTGCTGCTGACTATGGTGCCAAAGCCTTTTGTTTTGATTGCATTCATGGGATGGTCATTATTTGCAAGCCCAATTTCAAAAGTATGAAAAGAAAACGTCCTTTCAATTTTAGCGATGGCGGCAATGTTTAAAGATTGTTCATATGCATAGAAAAGGTTCCAGCTGATAGTCGAACCGTGGACCTTCTAGCCAGGGCTTTACTCTAACTGTCATGCATATATGTCTGATTCTATTGAACACAATTGCAGAACTTTGCTTCAGAAAAAAAAACTGCAAATAAATGTTTAAATTTGCCCCATTAGACATGAGGACTGTGTAAATATCATGTAAATCTAAGCTGGAAGTTTACATCTCCAGGATGGGGATGAGCTGTTGCCTTGAGTGGAAAAGTAGAATTTGTTGTTGCTAACAAAAGTCAAAGAACTGGAGCGAAAGATTTACAGGCAGGTTGATGCGTTTGTAGTGACATTGACTCTGTGCTGATCTACCAGAACCTTGCTGTAAGATGAAGTTTACTAGTCAATTTACTTTCTCTACCCCAACTGTGTCATGAAATTTGTTTATTGACTGAAAAAACAAGATTGCACATGTAAGACATTCTGAACATCCCCCAAAAGGGTGCCTAGGCTTTTACTGATAGGGTAAGGACCTTGGTCTTTCTGAATGGGTTTAGTGGTACACCTACTTTGGGGGCAGTTGAAGAGGTTTGGATAAATCCCAGGTGATTATATCTCTCAGCTGGTTTGGAAATGTGGTGATCTCTATAGAGGAGCTGTGAAAAAGAAGGGATGATGGGCTTTGGAAGTTATGGAAATATTCACTGTAGGGGTGGATATGTGTCGTTGGGCAAGAAACTTCCCTTGCCTCCAGTGTCAGCATTGCATGGAGGTCGCTGTGGCTGCTGGCACAGACTGGGTGCCAATGTGTCCATCATCTGTCCAAGGGTGGCTGAGGCTACAACAGCCTTACCGTCGTCATGTATGATGATGAGGTAAGGAGGAATGGATTCACTGTAAAGCACTTTGGGTGCCTTGACACATCATGTGGCCTTTGTGTCGACTACTTGTGGGAGTGCACCGATGGCCCTCATCCCTTTTCACTACAGGTGGCAAAGCTGTGGACATAGCTAGCTTCTGCTCAGGTAACTGTCAGAATCCCACAATCTGGACTTTCAGGTCACTATGAAAATGACTAGTTTATGTGCAGGTATATCCTGTAGTTTTTGCTCCTTTTTGGGGTTTTGGTTTGTCGCAGCACTATGATGAAACATTAACGTGATCGGATAAGAAAGTAGCCAACGGCCGGGATTTTCAGAACTACATAGCTAGTTGGGGTTTTTTGAGATGAAAAAGCCAATGAGCAACTGCTCCATTAAATTACTGGTGGATATAACTTCCACAGCTTTATCTGTTTGGATAGTTTCATATTTGTAATGTCCAGAATATTAGCTAAGCAATAGTTTACTCGGTGTAGCTCTTTTTGTGAATGTTCTGTTGACGTTCACACAATAACTTCTCAGTCATTTTTAGGATAGTTATTTTCTCGTCCATTTTCTCCGTTTCACAAGCTATATCTCCTCTGCACTAGTTTTCAGATGTCTCGAGTGTAATGCAGTGGTTTGTAACTTAACTATAAACACCACCTGAATGGGATTTACTTGGGATTAGTGGTGTTAGCAGACAGCGTACCAGGGTGATGTCAAGTGAAAGAAACTTAGCACAAAAACCAAGGAAATTTGTATTTGCTGGATTCTTTTTTTTGTTGCAAAAACTTCTTGGCAATAAATTTTATACAGCTGGAGCAGAGTTAAGTACGTGGGTTGCACCTAAAAAATAAGCCAAGTCTTCTCTACCAATTCCAAACTTATAATTCTGCTATTTATTCTTTTTTGTTGTTGTTCATTGGTCAAATTATTGAAGTCAGAATAAAGAAGAAATTTTGCAATATTAGGGCCTCAGTAGCACATGAAAGAACCATGCAAAGCCACAACTGCTTGGTATCTCATCATGCTGGTCACCACTTCTTCAACCTGCTTTTGTTGCAAGTTAGTCAATGTGGTTCTGTTTGTCACTCTGCCACAGACGTCCTGTTGAAGCTGATTCCACAAGTGTTCACTGGGGGTGAGGTCAGGTTTTTCTATCCTCTCCACTCTAAAATTCTGGAGGTGGTCTCTGATAAACTCTGCTTTCTAGGGGCATATGTTGTCCTTTAAAACAGGCCCTCCAAAAGTATAAGATGAATTGCCAACAAGCATTGTTACAACACAGAAATTGTCAACCAAAAATTCCTTACTTTTTGTTCTGTGTTTAATTTCCACCTGTGGATTTCAACAGTGTTTGACTGCATTTTGCATGTCTTACATATGCTTTAGTTATTGTCCACCTCTTTACTTTTTCAGAATCTTTTTTTAAGCTGAGATTCGTTCAGACACCTGCCCCAACCCCCTTGAACAAGACAGCTGAATCAGACCTATTGGGACACTTTAATCTAGATTATGAGCAATTTAATCATCTCTGTTGAGGAGCACTTTACAGCTGCATTATGGTTCGTTACTTAAATGCTAAATTCCAACAACTGTAGTTCAGTCAAAAATCAGGACCCACCTATCAATTTCTGAATGAATAGGTTGTCTAAATTTTTGAATACTTCAGTTTGTCATGCCTCACAAGTTTATAACAAGGAAAATCTTCACTAGTAATGCTTGGAATATTTTTTGGCCACTTGTCTTGAAGGTAGGGTTAAGGATCCTGGAAAAACAGTGTGAGCAAGGTACGTTTTGAAAATACTCAATTCTAAAGTCTAAACTCCCGAAGTCAAGCTTCCATAACACCTGAGGACTTACGAGAGCTTAGCAGCCTTTATTTGTTTTCTCCAAAAATAATAAAAACATAATATTACGTTATTTATCAAGTAGAAATAGGGAATATGGTCACCATGGCATCCCTTTGCTTCCCTTTCTGTTGGTTCAGCTGACACCACCAATGCACATTCTGCTATTGCTTCACTCTCCTTCAGCTTTTGTCTTTGCAGTACCCTTCTACAAACGAGTTGTTTTTTTTTTTTTGCTCAATTTAATAATTGCACCTTTTTCTGCCATAATGTCTCTTATATTTAAGTGTGTAGCGTATTTTGATGTACTAAGCTTAGTAATGTAGCTATCCAAGCTCTGGCTTTGTTGCCTTTGTTTACAAGTGTTCCAGGTCTCTGAGAGCGTTCAATTTCTGCACAGAGGGGAAAGCAAAGCGGGGGCGTAGAGAAATGGCACTTGAGTTTGATAGATACATCCCCATCCAATCTTTTAGAACAGGCTGGTTAAAGTGATAAAGGTGACAAAATATTTTGTTTTAGAGCATTTCAATAATTGGCTGCAATTTGGATTTTGAAGGGAAATTTAGGCAACTGATTAAAAAATACTCCTGGAAAACATCTCCCACCCTACCTTTGATGTGATATACCATCTTAAAAAAGGCTTTCAATTTATTGAAACTACACCTTTAAAATGTGAATTGGTTTGTAATGAAATCAACAAGGCAATTCAACATGAATAATTAAACCATTAACTGTTAGCTCATTGTTTTATTGAAATACTTTGTCAGGAAGTTTTATTGCACTATGGTAACTGACTGCAGTCACAGACAACAACGTGTACAATTAGAGCTTCTCAAAACCCTGAAAACGTGAAATGTGGAGCATACACTCCTATTCATGCATACTCCTTTGAGATGACTGTACAGAAACTTAAGCACACACAAACACACACACACACACACTATGGACATATTCATGCCGAGGTACATGTACAAGCAGAAGTGCACACATGCAATATAAACACTGCGCAGCCACAAGGGCAGCCCACTAACAGCCACTAACACAAACATGAGATAATATTAGCTGTCTGTGAAACGGCAGCTCATATTTTTGAAATACAAACTCAGGGTCATGAACTGCTGCATAAAAGGCCATCACAGTCATGAGCCTAAGCTTCTCGGCTCTAAATTTACTCAGCAGTCTAACTTCAGCCCTGGATACACGCCAGCAGTTTATTTTGGGTAAACTGTTTACAGGTGTTTGTTTAGTAGCAGCAATGCCAGGAGGTTAGTAGGATACCCACTTTAAGAAGGTCAAATACAGTAAAGTTCTTATTGTTGAATTTATGGTTATTTAGTCCAAAGATGGCAGAGAATTTGGCCTCTTAGAACAGAACTACATATTTAAGACCTCTTGAACGCTACATCTATTGCAGTTATGTTTACAAAGACCACAACTCAGCAGATTGTTTAGTTAGTCATGTTAAATTGAAGTATAGTCAGGAGCGGGTCTAGAAAAGTTTTGATTGGGGAGGCATGGGCACATACTGGGAAAAGGGTGGCACATGTAAATGACCTGTAAAACCTTAAAAACAAAATGAAAAAGTCAAAGCAAATGGCCAGTGGTATATTTATTTCTATCTGTCATGGTTTTAGTTTCCTGCCAGGTATGCCTTTGACCAAAATTGTGCAAAGGCTTACAATACATTTATTGATTACCGGGGAAAAAAGTGAGTCCAAAAAAAGGAGTTGTAAGTGTGTTTAGTTTAGTTAACAAATCTGCTCTGTTTAACTTGCCAGTCATTACAAACATGACTTTTACATCCTCTCCATAAGCTCTCATGTATTTGGCAGGTTCATGAAGGGACCAAAAGAAGTGAAGTGCTGAATAAAAATGGTTATTTTTCTTGTGGTTTAAATATTTCTCAACAACTGTTTATTCTCTGTTGCTTCTTCGTGTTGTTTACTGCGGATCTATGTGGGTTAAGATGAGCTCTGTGCTATATCTGTCCTCTCAGAACTTGGACTTCATCTTCCTTTCCTTTGGTCATCCTCTCTCTTGTGGACCATCATCCCCTCCCCTTTCTCTCTTTGTAATTTTCCACTAACCTCCATTTGTCTACTCCTCTTCCCCACAGGTCCTGCTCTGTCCATCTTACACGGAAACTGATCCAACCAGACGAATTGTCAGAAAGATTTGAAACACACAAACCATGGCTGTGGCCAGATGTCCGGATTATTTCCTGCATCATCCAAATTATCAGGTATTTAACAGTTTTATGTGAAATATGTTTATGTTGCAAAAAAAACCCCAAAAACTTTGTTATAAAAAATGACCCAAAACGAACCTGTTAAATCAAACTTTGATTTCAGTATGAATTACCAGAGCGTTGCTCACAAGATGTCTGTTTTTTATTTTAAACCCAAAGTAAGCCTTTGCTGGACTGCAAATGTGCCGTTGGGTTTACATATATTTATTCTGGTCTTCACTTCAAGTCCAGAGTTGGACTTGTTTATCCACATCTAATACCTCACTTGTATATATTTCAATAAGCACAAGTTGCAACCTCCTGCTAGCTGGTGGCTGGTATTGGGAAATTTTAACTCAGTCCTTGAGCAAACTGAGGAACTTGATAATTATTTACTTTACATAGGATGCAAAGTAAACCATCTAAGCAGTGCATATTTTCAAGCAATATTGAGTTGTATGGATTTGAGTCAGTGCAATAGGTGTACCCTGCCTCTCATCTGTTCACTACTGGGATAGGATCCAGCTTCACCCACAGCCCTGAATTGGAATAAGCTGTGTAGAAATGGATGGATTTAGGTCATTACAACCACACCATTTATCCTGCCATCGCTGTCCACTTTTATGTTTAGTAATGTATTTTTAAATAAATCAAAATGTGAAGGGCTTTAGCAAACATGAAATGGTTACACATCATTAAGAGTTGCAGTACATCAAAATCGAATGAGATCGTGTAAGCCACCCAAACAGCACTGACAGGGCATTGATGTTGTCAGTTACAGCAGGACACCAATGGATTCTCTGGGGTTACTGGGAAGCATCTAACCCTGGATCGATAATGTTAGATTCTTCGCTGGATTGTGGGCCCTGTTTTAGCATACCTAAAAGATGTAAAATTAGTTTGGGATGTAGTCAGCTGGTAGTCTAGGTCTATAACTTAGCCTAGTTATTTTCAGATCAGAGGTTCTAAACCTTTCTTCTACTGTGTTGGGTCTCCATATATTTTTCTTTACAAAAAATAACTATGTGAATGAACCTACACAATGAAAAAAAAGGATTTCCAAACAAGTAATTTATGCACGCTGAGTCAACATAAAGTATTCAGATTGATTTTGACTTAGTTTCGGTCTGATCCAATTCAATAGGATAGAATTATCTAATTATGTACATGAGCACAATTAACATTATTTGGTCCAAAAAACACTATTACATAAAGTCAGAGTAATTTGCTTCTTTTTATGCTTATTAGATAATTTTTTTTTAATGTATACACCGTGACACTAGAATCCAAAATCACCTGAATTGTGACAACTTGTACAGTATGTTGTCCACAATCTATTGTTTGAGTGAAAAGGCCCTTTTCTGAAGCTCTGCAGTCCACAGCTGCAGAACTCATAGCACTAATGCAGCAACAATACTGCAGCTTTACTTTGATTAATTCATTCTAGGTTTTATCTAAACATTTTTTAAATTCCTTTTGCTTCATCCCATCCCATGGATGCATCTTAATAGGTGTTTTTGAAATGTTTCATTCTTACAAGATGCAGAAGTCTCCAAAAGCTACGTTGTACTGCTGAATGAGGGAACAACCTGAAAGTGGGCGTGTGATTATTCTGGGTGTGACAGTGTGCACTTGGTGAAAACAAAGGTTTTGTAAAATGTTCTTTTGGATATATATTATTTCGAAACGTAATGAGTTAGAAGGTGAAGAAGCTCTTTGTCACAGCTGGGGTATCCTTGACATCGTCGTATAAGTCTTACACTCATGATTCCTTTGACCTAGGAGTGCCTCGCTTTTTTAATGGGTGTGCAAATTGGAGTAAATGAAAGTGAAAAGATGTGCGCAGAGAGTGCTATTAGAAAAAGTTGTGTCACACCACTTAACATGTTTCCAACTCTGCACTTTAATATGTGCCAGAAGAGCATCTTTGTAGAGCAGTATGTTTGACTCAGTCTCATTGTAAAAAGTGAATGTGTCTACAAGGCATGCTTTCATTTAATAGGAAACTGCTCAGTCAGCTGTTTCTGCAGTGTAGTTTCACTCTTTCAAGAACGATTACCTTGGTAAATGCATTGATGAGACTAATAAGTGGATAGTTAAACAAACAAACTGAAGTGATTGTTTTTGGAGCCAAAGAAAAAAAGATTAAAAGTTATCACTGAGCTTCATTTTACATACCTAAAAACCACTAACCAATCCAGAAATCTGAGTGTAGTGATGGATTCAAGCCTGAATTTTGAAAAACACATCAAGGAAGTCTATCTATTATCTCATAAAGAATAAAACAATGTTAAAGGATGTGATGTCTCAGCAGGAGCTGGAAAAACTAGTCCATTCATCTTTCGTCACTTCATTTATAGTCGGCTCGATTATTCTAACAGTGTCATTACAGATCAATTTAGCAACTGCAGCTTATTCAGAGCTTCGCTGCTCGAGTCCTCACTAAGACCAAGAAAATGGACCACATCAGTCCAGCTGTGGGGTCTTTACACTGGCTGACTGTTAGCCAGAGAATAGTATTTAAAGTTCTGTTGCTGAAAGCTCTGAGTGAATTGTCATGTACATGAAATGTGCTATACAAATAAACTTGCCTTGCCTTGAATCCGGTCTCTTAGCAGTACTCATAGTCTGAACCATAGACTGTAAAATGAATGGACCAGGTGACCCATAGGATTCTGATGAACTGAAGTGATGCACATTGGCTGGTTCCTTTCTTCGCCATCTTGGCAGCGTCACAAGTTTTGTGACTGTCGGAAACCCCGAATATGGCAAACGAGGAGGCATGGAGAAGGGGGCTGTGAGCGTGGGGAGGGATGATTGACGCCCATCAAACTCCGAGCTACGTGCTAACAAAGCTAATCCGAAGCTAACGGAAGCTAACCAGCTAACAGAGAAAGGCGGGCTAAAGATAAGAAGCACTGTTAGCCAGCTAAAGACCGCGGTTGTGCTACTCTGTGCCTCGTTTTCATGGATATTTGAGACCTGTCAATCAAAAGGACACGCCCCTAATTCTGAGGACTTTTAGTATTAAATAACTTCTAAACTAATGAGTTTGAATTTTTCCACTCCCCCCACAGTTGTCATGAAGCTAAACCTGACATTTTAAACCTAAAATGTTTTTTTGAACCAGGCTGTTTAATTCTGCTGTAAAGTTAATCTTTTTAACATGGGAGCCAATGGGAAACTGCTTTGTTTTGCAGCCAGCACCTAGCGGATGAGGAGGGAACTGCAGTTTTTTTGCACTTTAGCATAGGCATCACTTTTCTTTGCGGGAGGTTGCCGCTGCTCGTAACCAGACATGGAGAAGCTGCTTTCAGCTTCTATGCTCTACATGTTTTAACACACGCTCCTGTTCTCTGCTGCATTTGAGTAGTTTTTAGGTCCAAATAGGCACCTTTTCTTGACTTTTTAAACTTGATCATGTTTTTATTACTATTTCTAATCTGATGTTTTTTCTTTTTCTCTAGTGTTTAATTTTGGAATAAGGCTTCTTATATTACCCCTGCACACCACCATAATATTTTTGTTTTATCTATAGCACTTTGAATTGTCTTGTAGATGAAATGTGCCATACAAATAAACCTGCCTTGACCTACACAGTTATTGATTTGTGCCTTTAGACACCTACCTCAGTGAAACAGTAGCTATGTTGGTTAATGCCTCTAAAATACAAAAGATGCATTGTTTTTTCAAAAGAAGAAAAAGCACTTCATTTTCTTTGGAAAATGTTTGTTTTGAATGGAGATGAAAAGAAGATGTGGAGAAACATTGTGCTGTCACACATGCCATGGCTGGAAAATGTCTACCCAACATCCCAGTGTACTTCAACACAAACTTTGGTTCAGTTAAAAAGCTCAGACCTGAGCTAGGGAGACCAAACTGCTCCTTAACAAGACAGCTCTTTAGGCTAAACATCAACCCATAATAAAAATCACATCTATTCCTTATTATTAACATTTTCAGCCAAATTAAAAGACGGGCTGTTGTCTACTCCTGAGAATGAATTGTGTCACGTTGGAGTGCAAAATTATGTCCTGTTCTCTGGAAATTCACATAGAACAGTGTACTACTATACACATAGGACAGTATATAAAATGAGCGTCAATTAGTTGAACATGTGATTAAAGAGGTTGTATAACCCATTGTGCCTTCATCATCTCCGTTAGGTATTGATATAATGTGTATGTTTGCCGTAAGGGAAAGGATATGTTCATAGATGGATTTGTCTGGTAGAGATACTAAAACAATGTGCTGCATACAGCTGTACGGTCAAAACCATCTGCTGATTTTCAACAGTTTGAAATTACTGAATAAATGTGAGTGGCATGCTATGCAGGCTACATGAGAGCAGCCCACCGAATTATTAGCCATGTGCTGACTTGCAGTTAATAGGAGCTAGATTACACGCACATATGCAGGTGGTAACATGTTTGCCTTCATGTTAGCACTGTAATCCTAGACATACTTTATAAATTGGAATTAGAAAGTTGAAGAGATGTACAATTTAGGTTTTTGTTTTTTTTTTGTCTTTTATTAAATCTGTTGTTAGAGTGCTTCTTCCTTTAACTAGCGAGCACACTTTC
>JBBDHI010000006.1:19733026-19757338 GCA_037177115.1 Craterocephalus stercusmuscarum
AATTCTGCTAGCTAGGTGGTAGTGGCAAATATTTATTGTTTTTAGCTATCTAACTTGCAAACACTGACATTGAAAGGTGACACACATTTTCACACTTGCTGGCAAACTTTGTAGTCTTATTAATGGATATTTTATCACATTTATGTGCCCAAAATTTTGTCTTACGCCATTCTCAGACTTCCAAATGCCCCAGCACATTAGCTTCTAACTTCTGAGTCGACTATACCAGCTGTCTTTTGAGATATCTGTATTCTCAGTATTCATGAAATGCTTTAAGTTCCGATTTATATGTTGCCTATATGTTTTGAGTGTTAATGCTCTTACTTGAAAGTCAGTTTTAATAGTAGCCTACACTTTTATAGCCAATTTAAAATCTTGATCTGTTGTTTCAATGTGTGAGAGTACACACCTTCCACTGCAGTGGTTATATGTAGGCAGTGTAGCTTGGTCTGGTTTATTTGAATACATATTACATTAAACAAATCTATATACACGTTTAAATGGTGGCTCACTCATTTTCCTAAAGGTGGGGCATCAGGCAGGTATGAGGCACCTGTCCCCTTTCCAATGATTTGGTCCTGTCCAGTAAACTGTTTCAGTTTTCACAACCATTTCACTGATTCTTAATATTAAAACATTGCTGTTGTAAGTTGTTGTAAAAGACCAAATTGGCATCAATGCTAACAGCTGAAAAGTGTTTCTAAAGTGTTTCCTATAATAAATGATTTGATAAGTAAAAATGGATTGATGCACATTTTAACAAAGCAGGTTTAATTCACTGAATACTTACAGCATTTAGTCTCTGAGAATAAAAAAGGCGCTTTTCTGATGAAATGCCTGATGTGTGAACAGTTGGTATCAATTTATGGCTCCATGCACCAGTGAAACATGGCGTTCTGTGTCTGCTGCCGTCCTGCATGTTGGAAATACTCAAAGAACACATTTTTCCACTGTAAAAGAATGGAATGCTGTCGATGCCCAGGCTGTTGGCCTGGATGTGTGAGAACTATGGCCGTGTGCACAAGTCTGTGTATTTTAATGTAGGGGTGTGCCTATGAGGTGTTTTGGTTTTGTGTATGCTGTGTGTAATGTGTGAGTGCTTGTCTTTACGAGCAGTAATACATGGGAATGTGTCTCCGTAAGTGTTTGACAGTATGTGCATGTGCTTCTCGTTGCAGTACTGATGTGCTCTCCTAGCCTGTGTGTGTTAAGATCAAAGGTGACACAACACCAGAAATCTGTACCTTGGAACACACACACAAGCACTTGATAATGTAATCACTGGTGACGAGTCATGTTTATGTTTATGGTATACATGTGTGGGATTTGTATGGCATGTGCCACTTAGATTATTTATCTCTTTGTGATTATTTGTAACCAGTGGAAATATGTAAATAATGCTGTTAAACAAGACTTTTTTTTGTCGAGTTTGAGCAGATGTGCATTCATGTGTGCAGTGATGCATGCACGCCTGTTGGCCTTATTATTTCAAACAAAGAGAAGAAGGTCAGGATTGTTAAACACCTGGAGACTCGGGCTCTTAAAACTACTGAGCAGGTTCGTAACCTTGGTGTGCTGATAGACTCAGATCTGACTTTCAGCCACCATATCAAAATAGTCACTAAGACAGCTTTTTACCATCTCAGAAACATCAGCAGAATAAAAAGTTTAGTCTCCCATGAAGACCAGGAAAACTCATCTATGCATTCATCTCCAGTAGACTGGATAACTGTAATGGTCTTCTAACAGGACTTCCTAAAAAAAAAGCATTAAACATCTTCAGATCATCCAAACACTGCTGCTAGAGTTTTAACCAGGACTAAGAGATCTGAACACATCACACCAGTTTTAAAGTCTTTACACTGGCTTCCAGTCAGTCAGAGAACAAAGTTTAAAGCTCTTCTGATTGTTTATAAATCCCATAACGGTTTAGGCTCAGAATACATCTGTGATATGTTCAGAGAATATAAACCTGCCAGAACTTTTAGGTCCAAAGACTCAGGTCAACTAGTCCAGACAAGAGTCAAGACTCAACGCAGAGAAGCAGCTTTTAGCTGTTTTGCTGCAAATAAGTGGAACAAGATTAAACTTTCATCGAATGTAGAAACCTTTAAATCCAGGTTGGATAATTTGTTTTCTCATGTATCTTTCTGCACGGTATCTTTTAACTCATCTTGTTTTTAATCTTTTTATTGATTTTATTTCACTTTTATGTGTGTTTGAGTTTTAAATGGGTTTTATTGTAATTCTTTCTTTTTACGCTTTTAATTTTGAACCTGAAAATGTGCTATACAAATAAACTTTCCGTGCTTAACATGTTTAACACATCTATAGTAAGTCCTTTATGGCAGAGGTAGATGAGCATGCCAGCTTTGAAATAACCCTGTGTCACCATACACATAACTTTCTTCTTTCTCACTCACAGACGCTTACAAAATATACAAGATGCATTGAGTGACTGATTGGATTTGCAGCATTCAGTGCTGCAAAATACAAATTGTTTGGCCGCTGTTGAACAAATGCAACCTGGAGAAGAGCCAGGCAGGTTGTGGTTTAGTCTGGAACATCTCATGTGTCAGCACCATATTTATCCCAAGCTGCTAAATAGAAACATGCCTCAACCTGCAAGTTAGAACTGCTACTGCCACGGTGCCACAGAGACACACCAGCAAAAATAGGCACAGACATACACATGGCCTGGTGTGTAATAAAGTAATACCGGGATGATTGGTCTGAGTAAAGGCTTAGTTTAAATAAAGAAGTCTTTGAAACTGGCATTGAGCATTGGCTTGTGCAATAACTATTATTGGTATTACATAAAATGAGGGAATTAAAAACAAAACCTGACAAAAAATCTGATTTGTCGAAAATGCCACCACAGTTAAGACCATCGGAAAAGAGCTTATTTTACTTTTAATTCACAGAAAATATTTATTCTAGTGACCTGTTGGAAAATTTTGGTTTAGCGTTATACTCACTAAAATGTTTCATACTTCCAATAATAGAAAGTAATAACATCAGTGCTACTTGTCCACTGAAACACATGTCACCAACATCACTTGTCATCTGTAACCTGCATTAGTGGATCAGAATACACACTTCCTCTAGTAGTACTACAATATATTCAATAAAGAATATTTTATAGACATCAGAGAACGTTTTTTTTTTAAAAGAACAATCTAAATGCAGTAGGGTGAAATTATTTTCTTGAAACTATTCCCTTTTTTTCTTCTTGTCTTCTCCAAGACTTTGACACATTTCCTGCAAAAGCAGATCACACTTGAATGATTTTAGTGGAGGAGCTACCAACTAGTAAAACTGGTCTTCCTGCAAAAGGCAACTTTTTCCGATAACTGCTGATGTGTTTGCCATGAAGAGGTAGTGCTTGTGTCTACTCTCCCAACCCTGGGGCATGTCAGCTTGTCAGGTTAAGTGTGGACTATTGGCCTTAGCAAGGGATTTCTAAAAGCCATTCTGTGTGTGAGCTTTTCTATGGAAGCTCACAAAAAAATCCACAGGATACCTTAATCACTTCAGACTGATACAGACTTTCAAGTAAATAAATGCAAATCCGTTTCACACCAACATGACATTTTCATCACAATAATACCAGTTTAATTACTGACTTGTTACTGACTTGACATATTTTAAATATCTTAAATTGGTAATCGCTGCAATGGAAAGAAACCAACATGATTTGAAACCAATTAGTTCTCAGATGAAATAAAAATGATTTGCTCTTTGCAAAAATACAGAAAAGGTCCTGGATTTATTTGGATCGCTATTTTAACATTGAGTTGGACTCATTTAACAGACATTTCTAAAGACGCACAGCTTTCTACATTCAAAATAAAGAAATGTGAAATAATTGGCAGCTACAGAGGGCAATTAAAAACATTGCAGAGGATGAAAATGAGCTGTATAGTGAGAGCTATAAATATGCCATATATAAAGTTAATGTCTCTCCATGGGCGCATGATAGGACCACCCAGACTCTGGCCGACGATGCACCTTTAATAGTCCATCATTAAGTCATTGTCCCAGAAGGCAGGCGGTGTAAGATTAGAAGCTGTAGATTTTTCTCAGCTAAAAGAGATCCCATTACTCCTGCCACTAATGGAAATTCTTCTTCACATTTGCCCTCTGCTCCATTGCTGTCTATGTCCTAATTGAAATGGTTTCAAATAAATATAATGATATTTATTTACTCATTAATATTTAATGATAAACCTCGCAGAACAGGGTATGCACAGTATAGTATATGAAATCTTTGATATTCTGAAAAGCATTTAGTCTTGTAGGTTTTTCATTCTTGTTTCTGATCAAGTTTTTAGATGCCTGTATCAGGTTGTATGTTTGTTTGTGTTCAGGTGTCGCACAAAGACAGCTGTGTGTTACTGCCCATAGGCATTTTATCTGGCTAGCGCTGAACAGAGCTGCTTGACTCATGTAGGTCACAGAGACTGCATTTCCCTCTTTTTTGCCTTCCCCCTGTCCTCTCTCACTGTTACTCTCTTTCTATTTCTCTCTCTCTCTGTCTGGAAAAAGTAGGACGGCTCAGATTTCTGAAACTGCTGCTGTGAAAAGGCAGGAAAGGAGAAGAGAAGCAGGAATAAGCAGATGGAGGAAGAACAAACTAAGCAGCATCAATAAGGGATGATTAAATTAATAGTTCAAAAAATCTTTTTTTACATTAAGGTTGTTTGGTTATCAAAGAATTAATTGATCGAACAAAGATAATTAAGCTGAAAATAACCAATCAACATTTATGACATGTGCATCATGACAAAGAGCTGAGTCACATGGTAAGAAGAAAATGCATCTTCTTATTTCCCTGTTTTACTTTTATCCATTCATACTGATGCTAAATGCTGTCTACACACAAACAGGTAAGTAGCAACGGAAAGAAAAACTATGGTTCTCAACTTTCATGTTTTTTGTTTTGTTGCCAAAAGTGTCATTACCACACCCTATCTAAATGGGAAAAAGAGTCAAACAATTTAAAAGAGTATTGCACCAGAAAACATGTAGTGCATCAGCTCCAAACCGCTTAAATGCTCAATGGTTTAGAGATAACATTGCAAAGACTGGGATGTATTCCTCATCTGCAGTGTATGATATGATAAAAGATTCACAGATTTAGTGTGACATCTCTGTTTGCAAACCTAAAGACCAATAGGGAAAGTGTGACCAGAAAGCCCCCAGTTATGAAAAAGATCAGAAAACCTAAACCATGGTCACTGAAGGTTTCTTGCTATATCCACAAACATGGTTCAAAGGTTACCATGCAAAGCAAAGACATGGGCAACACTCAGAGATGCTGCCTAACGGATAAGTTCAGGTTTTTTTTTGCCTGGGCCTCATTTTTAGGATTAAATATGGTCATAGACTCACCCATACAATTTTTGTGGATCCATCATTTCCATCATTACATAGGTGAAATGATCGAGTTTCTCAGCGGATGTCTAATGTGAGGGCTTCGATTTTTGGCCCCGGCCACTTCCATGACATGAGAGAAAGCGCCATCGGATGGATCTAAATTCCACGAAAACGGCTCCGAGCTCCAGAAGAATTGTATGGGCGAGTCTATGATCGTATTTAATCCTAAAAATAATGCCCAGGTTAAAAAATAAACAAACATATCCTTTAAGATGTACTGAGATAAAATGGAAAACTTTAAGGAGTACCTAAAGTTTGAAATTTGTGGATGTCTCATTCTGTACCTAAGCTGTCACCATCTGCATTAGAACAGGGGAGTATTAATGCAAATGTATAAGTACATAATACTTCATGTATCCAACAGAAACATAATTTTTTTAACCAAAAAGGTTTAATAAAAACACAAAAATGTATGCAACAAAGATGCATAACAAGTGTTGGCCCTACAGCATGGAAGCCATTTCCTTTTTATTACCAAAATCCACTCAGTGATGTAATTCTTTGATTGCACAATTACAATCACTCTGTCCCCTCTTTTTGCCCTCCTGCTGTAATTAGACAATGGCTGCAGATAAGCAGCCGTCTGAGAGGACATTTGCTGCCCAGCTCTCAGCCTTGGTGCACAATTAAGCTTTTGCTCCCACTTTTTAGTCATGTTTGTAAAATATTTGGCATCATGCAGGGTGCCTCTCAGCACGATGCCTCAGAAAGAACGGGGCCGTCTCTATTTGCATCACCATCATCATAACCCTGACCTTTTAAAAAGTGTGTCACCTTATACTTTTGCATGCACATGGTTAATGAACTGGTTTTAATAGGTCGTTTCAATGTGAAGAAATAAGAAGTAAATTGCTCAATAACATGAATTACATTTCACAAACGGTGTAATCAGGATATTCAGTTGTCCCGGCTTATGTTTATAATTGTCCAGACAAAGTAAAGAGGAAAGAACATGCTCTATAGTAGTTATTCACTACAAGCTGCTTTTTAATCTTTATGTGACTGGAAAGTGTATATTTTTATCTGCTGGCAAAGAATAAGCTGCACTTCAATCACAGTTTGCAAGCTATTCATCCCCACTACCCAATGGCTGCCTATTGTGATATGTACAGAACTTGTCCAAATGTCTGACCTAAATTTGGAAAACGTGACTGTGATTGCTAATTTGACCCTGCTCGGGTTCCAGAATCTTCCCGTGGAAGTTTATGAGCTTGAATGTGTGTTAAGACTCCATTGTTTCCAGACAGAGCGGGCTCTGTGGGCAAACCAACTGCCGAAGGTACCGTGTAGCGTTTCATGCATGGTTGCACAGTGGTACAGGCTGAAGCCTCTACCTGACTTACTATTGTCAGGGTTTCAGAAAGTATTTTTTCCTCTCTGTAAATCCTCTTTTCTCCTCTTACTAATGATGATGGTGCAGAATAAAGACGCGTAAATAAACTTGTGAAATAGTGCACTTTGCTTATTGAACAACGAGCCTCTAATTCCACTTTTCCATCTTGCTTTGAGTTTAGTGTGTGTGTGTGTGTGTGTGTATGCATAATCACATATCTCACTAAAATGCCTTCTCTGGCTTCACTGGGCTCAGATAAGCCTCTCTATCTTGGGTCTTAATTTGACACTGTAATTGGGTGACGAGGGACAGTTCACTGGGCCTTCTTCATGAGTCAGCAGAGTTTTCTTAGCCACTGACTCCCACTCCAGCCGACTGAAGGCGCTGAGCGGGAACAGGCAATTGTCCGAGGCTCATTCAGGTTTTTGTGTCTCCATCTCATCATCTGGGACGTTTCCAAGGGCAGCTCGGACCACACAGCAGCACATTACAGCCAGAGGGATCTTTCATGGAGGAGCCTTGTTAGTGGGAAATATGGGGCCTGGGTGGGTTGTGTGAGCCAAATTAGACAATCAAAAGTTATAGTTCTGTTCTGGAAAAATGTGGGGGTGGGACCGTATTTTGGAAGTAAAGGCAACAATGTTTGCAAGAGTGATTTCCTTTGAAAAGACAGGATTTTGCAAGCTGTGCACAACAGTGATAAAACAGGGAAAGCCACACTGGATTTTAAATTCAAAAGGGAGATATGGAAAGTACACAAACTTGTTGTCTGTAAACATTTTTACTGAATTTTAGATTGACATCCTAAAGCTATTTAAAACTATGTTCATACTTGTTGTCAATTCTATGCCTGAATTTCTCGTGACCCCTATGTTTGTTATCTTAAAAGCTCAGAGGACACAGCAGATGAATGTTATCATATGCACTCCTTCCAACACTCAGTCAGATGTCGAGGTCATATGCGGCTAAGGTTCATTTAAGGGTTGTGGTTACGGTTAGGTTAAGCCAGAATTATACTTAATCTGGAGGCCTATCTCAGGGCAAGAAAGTCCCTGTGAGGCTGCATAAAACAGAATTCCTCTCTTGTTTCACTTTTCCAGGAAGAGCTGACCTGGGAACTGGTATCAGTGTTGAATTTGCATATGATTGTGTGACTAGACACCAGAGATGCAATCCAAAATGTCTAGTTTTTTTTTTTAATGACCAACACTGACGTGTCATGAGCACAGCTGTTATCCAGATCAGTTTCTTATACTTCACAGCATCACGCGTAGGTAGTGGCTCCTAATGTGTGTGCGTGATTGCAGGCCTAATGACTAATAATCCTTTAGTAACTCCTATCTGATGTAAAAGCTTGTAATGTGTGTGTAATACCAGTGGAAATATTTATAGACCAGGAGCTAGTTCTCAAAAAGATTGATGTGTGTGTATAAGCTGATGGGTGTGGACATGCAGTATGTTGTACATACTAAAGTTTCCCTTTCTCTAATCCAGCTGATGTTTTCTGCGTGTGTGTTTGTGTGTGTGTTTGTGTGTGTGTGTGCACAGAAACACACACAGTGATGTCAAAATTAGTATGCATTTATTAATGTGCGCCTGCATAATTTAAAATGTTTGCATGCGAGTTAGCACATCTGGGTGCCCGATTGTCTGATGGAGTGTGTGTGTGTGCGTGTGTGTGTGCGTGTGTGTGTGTGTGTGTTGAAGCTTTCAGTTTCTCCCTGAGGGATTACATCACAGGGCAGTTATCAGACCTGAGTCATCAGAGTGGTTGAGAGGCCCAGCTTTGCTCCTCCATGTTAAATGAGCACTTGTTTAAAAAGCATAGAATTATCTTTCTTCCCTTCATGTATTTTGACAATGCTGCCTTGTTTTCTTTCATCCTTGCTCTCTTGGTCTGTTTGCTTTCCTCCATATTTGCTTGCATGCATTTGAGCAATTGATTTCTTTCCCATTGTGGAGGCAGCTGATGACATACAAATATTAACCGGGATGTTTATTCCAGTCAAGATTTGACTGTATCATGTGACGGGTACAATAGCCAGTAGGGATGGAACGATTCACTCAGGCCACGATTCGACACAAGTTCTCTTTTTTTTTCCTTTCAACAAAATTAATTTTAGTTATTTTATGGCCAAATGAATTGTGTTTTTCTTACATTGACCTTCTGTCAGCTGTTGTACTAACAAAACTTAACACTGAACAAATAATTATTATGGAAATGAAAAAAACAGTTTGAATCGATTTTAAACAGATTTTCACTGTTTACACCCCTAATAACCAGTCAGAGTCAAAGATGTCAAGTGCATTTAACTGCAAAGGTTCTATTGAGTGTTACTGAAATGTGATTTATGTATCTTTTTTTTCTTTTTTTAGAATGGGAGAAATATTAATTTCAGCAGTTTTTAAGTGAGTTTACACTGAGCCTCTCTTTGACAGGGCCTGTCATGTTGGAAGATTCAGAGTCTGCAGCTCCTCAATGCACCTGGCTCAGGTTCAAATCCTGCATGTCACTCTCCGTCCAATTCAAAATACAGTCAAAAAGATTGATTAGAGCTCAAAAATAATTTAAAAAAGACTAAAAGCGCACACAGGATCAATAAAAACTGAATTGGAATAAGAATAAAAGCTACAGTGATCTTTCAAGGCATCATCAACATGTTTCTCTGTCATGCTTCACTTTTGGCTCAAAAAACTGCTGATGGCAAATTTCAGGGGACCAGATTTCAGAATGCTGGTCCACAAACCAGTGGGTGACTTCATGGTAGCTACTTCCATGCTTTATGTGCTGCTTACTCCTACCAGCTGCCTACACTCTGTCCTGATTTCTCTCTCCACCACTTAAGCCTCCTTGTGTTAGTTTCATCTCTTGCTTTATGCCTTGCAGTTATATAATCTATATTTCAACAACATTAGATTTTTAAGTAACTCGGGTAGAAAACTGTGATCCCCCACACCAGTCCATGCGGCTGAAGGGGCGATGGTATGAGTCAAACAGAATTGCAGTTTTGTAAATGTTCCTCTTTAAATGTATTTTTACCCCTCTGTCATTTTATTTTAAAAAAGATGTTTCCTTAAATCATCTCTGCCTGAAAAGGTTATGTTAAAGGTTCTTGCTGTGCATCAGAGCAAAACGAACACTCGCAGCTTGGGACTTGACTTTGGACATAACTGGCAGCACTTCAACCTTAATTTAGGCTAAACAAAGACTGTGATGTAAACTCTGCATTATGAGAATCCCATAGCTGTTTTCAATAGAAACCCATTGTAAACCTGTTGAACCTCTTGTGCCAAACCAAGTCATTGCAGTGAGCTTTCATGCTCGCTGACTCTGGTACAAAAGCACCAACATGTTTTTCAGTGATCCCTTCTGCTTGCTAAAGGTAGGTGTTGGGTTGAATGTCACATTTTTGATCAGAACAGACTCTCCAGCTGGCTATGAATTAGTGCACAGGCAGCCATTCTGTGGCAGCATTTGTGACGTGTGCAGTCATCCTGTGGCTTTCCCCTATCAGGGTGGAAAACAGCTGTGCAGGTTAGATATGTAGTTAACAGTAGACGGCATTCATATTCCACATTCTGCTGCAGTGTGTCACTGGCCCCTCTCGCTCTCACTTCCTTCTGCTTCCCACTCATTTTCCTTCTCTTCTCTCATTCGTCTGTGTCATTTTCTCCCTTACCCCCCCCCACACACACCCACACACACACACACTACATGCCTGTGCACATGTGCAATCACACACTTCCTGCTCTCTTTTTCTGCTCTCTCTCAGCCCCAGACTTCCCCGTCCCTCCCTCCATTCCTCCCCAAAGTTCCCCCTCTCTTTGACTGCCACCCTTTCTTCTGTATTTCCTGCTTATGTCTTTTTTGGTGGGGGGGAGTTTTCTTTTTCTAATGATTACTCTTTACCCACACATGCGTAAGTGAGCACACCTTTCTTCCCTGGAAGAATGAAGTTGCTTCAAGGGCAACTTACTGTAAACCCTTTCCTGCCTCTCCTAGACAGGGTGTGTCAACCACGGTGCTTTTGACCGTCTGATGCTGTATTAAATATCAGAGTCTAAAGGAGAGGCAGGGGGCTTTGCGAGTGTGTGTGTGTTTGTGTATGTGTGTGTGTGCAAAAGTCTCCAGGTTTTTTTTTTTTTTTTGCTCTTTCGAGAGAAAGAATGTTGGCACAAAGCAAGTCGCCAGGGAAAGAGAGGAAGTTTGAAGTTCTCCTGTCTAGCTTTGTCTCATTTCATGTGCTCTGTAATGACTCTTGTTACTTGCTGTAAGTTTGACTTACTGGTGAGTTCAAAGTTAAGCCACAGGAAGGGAGGAATGGAGAGGAGTGAGAGGTAAAAATGCTGAGAGAGGCGCACGAGCCAACAAACTCTGATTTGAAAACTTGGAGGCAAGAAAAGCAACGCCCTTCTCAAATGATCCCTCATGCATCGAGCTCTAAAAAGAAACTGAGGCAGAGAGCTTCAAGAGGTCTGAAAAAGTTGGCTGTGCCCGTGCATGACTGTGCGTCTGTGTGTCTAGTGGAGTGTGTATGCCTCTCAGGGTGTGTGTGTGTGTCTCTGTGCGCCTAGGACTGTGTGGGAATGATTACATCAGCCCGCTGGAGCTTTATGATTGGTTGGTGAGCGTGTGGTTTGATTCAGTGTGCCTCGGAGCCGGTGGCTGAGGCTGTAACCCTTTGTGAGGGGGAGGGAGAGGGAAGGAAAGAGAGGAAGAACCATAGTTGTCAGACTGAGCCGGCACTGGGAGCACTGCACTGTACCTGCTGCGATCCGTTTGCCGACTGTTCCGGTTTCTGTCCTGTGTGTTGTTCATACACACCGGCTTTGGGTCACACAGACTGTTCTTCTTCTCATTTTTTCCCTTTTTTGATGCAGTCGGTGGCCTACATTAGACAAATAGATCGAGGCACTAGCTGTAGAACAGGTAGCACAACTGTCAGCTGTTGATACTCAATTTTTTATCCTCCTGAAGGAGACAGGGCGACAGAGAGGCAAGGTTTTTCTGTCTGAAGGGCCGTTTGAGACAGAGTAAGTGTATGTGAGTTTACAGAGCCAGAGTCACTACAGAAATGCCTTCGTGTTCCCCGGACTGCTGCCTATTGCGGGCCGTGGAGGTAAGACCGCTCTCTTTTCTGTGTCTCACTCCTTTCCTAGTATGCGTCTGCCTCTCTTTACCTCCTTCTCTTTTGTACATTTTTGAGTCCATTTCTGTTCAAAGTGCTGCTGTGCTTGACTGGGGCCATGAAATATCATGTGTAAACACCTTAAAGGCTCATTTTACCTTTTCAAGATTTCAGCAGAGCAATTAAAACAAGTCAAATTTGTCAGCAGCTTTGAATGATGGAGGCTTCTTTTCCTTTCTTTCTTTCTTTCTTTTTTTTTGGATGATAATAAGAGAGCCTCAGCCGTGGATTGGGCAAATTGGGGACGCTATAAGCCAGGTCTTTGCTTGGGAAGAGAACCGAATTTCTTTGTGATGATATATTATAGGAGAGGCATGCATGCATTACATGCAGAGGCTTAGTAGACAGGATTCCTGTGGAGGCTAACTCGGATGGATTCCTCTGTAGGTTAAGTAGGCTGCTCTAGTTTTCTGTGGGCCATTTGGTATGTGTATACTGTAAATGTCAATGCAATGCATTCCTTTTGGAAAAAGAAAACTCACTATGGACACTTAGTGGAAGTAAATTTAGGACAAGTTACCACGATATGGTTGGCTTGTACATTCTGTGTACATTGATATACTGGAAGTCTGGATAAAGGATCTTTTCTACAGATGGGTCGTTATCTGTTCAGCACTGAAAACATCATAGCTGTTCATCATAAAGACCCTTAAGTATGAATGTGTATCAGTGTTATTAATGGGTACAAAAGATAACCATGTTTGATGTTTAATTATGGGGAGCAACACAGTATCAATTATACAAAAAAAGCTAATCCAGTTTACAAAGTTGTGCTCAGAAGTGTAGTTCATGGTCAGGTCTTATCTCATGCCTAAGCTTCAGCATTGTGTATATATACTCATTTCAACTTTGTGCTGACATGAAGAGATGCGTGTTATACACCGCAGTATATTTGCTTCTATATTACACCAACAAGTTGCCATAAAGGACGCTTGTCTGTGATTTCTTACACCACAATTACTACGTGGTCTTGAAGGGTTGGTTTCTTTTCTATTGTGTGTTATAATGACAGGCCTTGTATATGCTATAGTTCATAGGGTTCTATATCATAGATCCTGTGGCAGAGTTTTAAGAAAATTGCCAGCTTCACCTCCACCTACTAAGCAAAGTTTTAAAAAAAGAAGCTGTTTTCAATTTGTGTTATTATATCACAAAAACAAATCATGAATAAACAGCAATCATATTTTGGCTTTCACCTTTGCAATTAGAGATGTTTGTTAAACAGTTACATATAATCCTTTTTGGCATTTTTTTAAGCTTCTGAAAAGCCTTTGTGCCTTCTGGCTAAATGATCTGTTATCTCCCCGCAGATTGTGAAGATCTTCAGTGAGGATGGCATGGGTAAGGTTGTCGAGATCCCAGCTGATATGACTGCCAGGGACCTTTGCCAGCTCCTGGTGTACAAAAGCCATTGTGTGAATGACAACAGTTGGGCACTTGTTGAACACCACCCGCTGCTAGGACTAGGTAAGAGAGAGCCCCCGCCGGCCCCAAAACGCTGTTCAGTCACACATAAAAGCTCCCATCATCGCACACAAACAGACCCTCACACACATGCATTTACCCAGTCAGAAAGTCAGGCTGTAGGGTGGGCCGAGACATGCAATATAATCACTCACTTACACAGGTGCACTGCCATGTATGCATACATGCATGCATGCCTGCACACTTGGGTAGACTGTATAGGCGCATAGTCTCACGGAGGCGTGGATTCAAGCTTGAGTGTGCAGGCATTTTATATAGCATACACACGCACAGAGCCATAATGTCCGTGATCTAATCAGGAGCGTGCCTGTGTGAGAGCTTGGTAGAGCGGAGAGCTGAGTTATTTGAGCGCTGACAGGTCGATTATGTTCTGATGATTATTAAAACCCACAGATGTGCTTGAACTTTTTTGCAGAGCTTTCAGAAACTCTTGGATCCTAGCTCATAAATTGAACAGTTTTTCACTCTGAAATCTCAGGGTGTTTTTTTTTATTATTATTATTATTTTTCCTTTTTAGTATTTCAGAGCATTAATTGACTTGATATTTTCATTTCTGAGGTTCCAAGCTAAATTGAAAGATTTTTTTATAGACAGATTTCAGCATGCATCCTTGCAGGACTCGAACTGATTTTTTTATTTGGCTCATGCTATAATGGAGCCACAGGATGGGTTCGGATCGGTGGCTAGCAGACGAGAAGCTGCGGGTTGCGAGGGTGATAATTGATGGTTCTGGCTGAGGAGTTGCAGCCGTGTACCTGATGAGCTCTGTAGCAAAACCTCTCTCGACTTTCTCTTTTCAGTGTCAGCGTTGGTGTAACACCATAGATCCAGTGCTGTAAATAACACGCCACAGAGGTGGTGATTGATGAAGAGTTTAAAAGGGTTTCTGTGACATTACTGATTCCTTTAGTTTTGCAATGGAGCCTGAAAAGAGACACGCTCACTGCACAGGACTGGACCTCCCGACTAATGGAGTGTCAAAGTGATGATGGCGAAACACTCATAAATTAAAAATGGTGTTCCACTGAAGCACAAAGTTGAATGAAATGGATAAAATTTTAATTATCTTGTCGTTAGTAATGACGGAGCTGAAGCTTTGTATTTCTTTAAACCTACAACAGTCACTGTTCTACATCTCCACGAAATTGAAAATAAAGATTAAAACCTTGCTGAAATGTTGGGGGGACTGGAACTTCTGCATTTCTGTCTGAATGACTTTATGTTAGATTCTACTTTTGGAAAGTTGTGGCCAGCAGAACGTTAAAGAAAAAAAAAAGCCAACCTCCCCCTAAGGAAAGGGCGATTATAAAGCACTTATGGAAGACAAGTTGAGCCCGAGCTCATGTCTGCACAGTTAAACAGATGTTAGAAGGAAGCGTGTGCCTTTTTGTACCGAGCCCCGTTTTTTTTTTGTGGTTGAAATGTGCTGCAAAAGAAACGTGCTGTAAAAAAATTTTGGTCTTTGCCGCTCCAGAGTATTTTTACTCATTTATTTATTTCCTTTACAGGCTGTTTGGCTGTCAAAGAGGAATACTTTTAGAAAATATATTGTTATTTAGAGTACAGCTCCCAAAGCTCTAACCTAATATTTCACCAACCATCATGCTTTTCTCATCGCTGCTGCCAACTCGATGCTTTCAAATACAGCTAGTTTTCTTTGCTGTGAATGACATCATTTTTTTGGGTTCAGTCACGCTCTTCCAATATAGATCTTTGTTTATTTTGCTGCACCTGAACTGGCAGCTGTAACATTTTCTCATTTTTTAGAATAACTGCTTATTGTATTCAGCGTTGAAAGGATTCGGTACATGACAAGAAGTATCCGTATATGTGGTGTTTACTGAAACTGAAAGGATTTTGCATCTCCATTATAGAAAAGCAACCATTTAAGTGTATTTTTTAGCTTTGTTTACAAATGATTCTGGTAAAAAAAAATGTAAATAGTATATCTTTAATCTCTTGTAAATGCTTTTCTTTTTATTTCTGTGTGTTGTCTTTGGACTAAAGCAAGTGGTATTTTTCAAGCACTGATTTGGTTCATTATAAGTTCAGTTAAATGTCTCATGAAAACAAATGAAAAACCCTTTATTTAATAGTCCATATGTATTCAGTGTCCAACCAGAATCTAACAATGTCTTTTTGTCTGATTGTAGTTAAGCTGTGGGTTTCTACATATATATAATTGTGTGTGTGTGTGTATGTGTGTGTGCGTGCTTTGGCTGTATGGCAGGACCGCACATATATGTGATCATCAATGCGTGCATGTACACGGTATTGTCTCTTCTTCTTGTAGAAGAGACAATACTGTGTTTGAACAGAGAGGCTTGTTCCCGTACGATGCAGCCCGCTCCTGCTACACTACTGAATGGCATGAAATGGCCCTTTGGGATAAGTAACATTGACCTCTGCGTGTGTGTCCAAAAAGGTTAACAACTCTGGGAGAGTGAGTTAGATCCGTCCGGGGTGAGTCATGGTTGCAAACATGACTGACTCATCAGACAGGCGACAGGGTATAACAGGAAAAAAGCATGAGTCGTGACAGGGGGGCGGAGGGGACTTATGAAATGAGAAAATAATATGAAGTAGAGAGGTAATGTTAGAGTTCACTAAAGTTTTAATTTCTTATCAAACATGATCTGTTGTTTTTCTAACGTTGAATTTAATATGAATGTAAAGAAAAGAAAAGGCTGTAATCCAGTTCTTTTTTTTTGTTTGTTTCCATCACACATTAAGAGGCCTTGGCCGCAACATGAGCTGCCACAGCTGCTCTGATTAGCCTGAATCAGTGAAACAAGTTTATAATTCCAGATCCAGTGAGGCCACAGAGCAAATCAAAAGAAAGTCAGGATTACTTTTTGAGAGTTCTTTGACCCCTTTAGGACTCTTTTTACTGCCTGTAATGTTGTGTGGCAGTTAAATGTGGGTGAACGTGTTCATGTGTTTGTCCTCATAGTTTGTGTCAGTTTGCGACACAAGTGTTCAGCTTTTAAACGGGAACAAACGAAGCATTGATTGCGAGAAAATGCAACTCAGTTTGCATCGAGACTTGCCACTGGTGTGTTTTTTAAGTAAATAAAAAGTTTGGAAGCACTGGTGAAAGGCTTTCTCCTTTCAGTTTCACTATGCTTTTTCTGTACTTTTTCATAATGACTTCTGGGAAACGCTGATGACTATCACTTTCTGTACAGCCATTAAAAAATTCCCTGGTACTGTGAATGGCTGGGTGTGCTATTGCACAAGAATTCATAGTAATCCCAAAGGCTACCTTGGTCTGATATTCACTTTTTTGTGGCATTATTTTCAAGGTTCATTCATAAAGTTTGACTTCCACTGTATGAAATGGTTTCATTTATGAATATTGAGTTTGTTTTTTCATTTCTTTGTCTCCTTTCAGAGCGATGTTTAGAAGATCACGAGTTGGTGGTCCAGGTCCAGGCATCAATGAACAGCGACAGCAGATTCCTCTTCAGGAAGAATTATGCCAAATATGAATTCTTCAGAAACCCCCTGGTAATTGCTTTAACTTAAATGGTACTTCACTTGCTGTACCACTCCTGACGCTGTGATGTTAAAGGCTACAAAAACACACCTGATGCTACAGCGTGTATAGATTTAGGCCCTTAATCTATACACAATCTATATAAACAGTATAAAATAGGTCAGCTCAAATAAAAATAAACAAAATTTATAATGGTGTGTTTTTTTTGTGTTTTTTTTTTATAAACTGCAAGATGTTGTGACAGACGTGCATCTCGACAGAATGTCTTTTCTTTTCGGTGTTGTGTAATATTATGACAGCCTTGTAATGACATTTGTGTGTCATGTGTTTCTGTCACAGTGTTCCTGCCCTGTAATTATTGCCATAGTCTCTGACAACTTCTCTTTCTCCGCCAGACGTTTTTCCCAGAGCACATGGTTGCGTGGTGCCAGGAAACCGATCATATTATTCCACCATCTCAGCTCCTCCAGGTACACACTGGTGCTCTCTTCTCTCTGCGTGTGCCTTTGATCGTCCCTCCTCCTCCTCCTCCTCCTCCTCCTGACACGCACACAGTTTAATTTGCCTCAGAGTCAGCACCTGCTACATACTGTACAATCAAACCGGCATACCTCACCCCTGACCCTTAGACAGTGCGTCTCGTCAGGGCCGGCTGTAATAACTACTGTTGATCCCCAGTTAACACATGACCGTCTGCGTACACACACCGCAGGCCCAGCGCCTGATGGATGGAGTCAGGTCATATGAAGCAGAACATGAAGTTCCTCAATCATCCAAAGTATGTTTAGAAAGTTTCAATTCACACACCTGCCACATCTGCATTCGCACGCCTCCTCACCACTTGGGATTTTGAGCAGCTTTGGCCTTAATGGATAGAGGTTTATAATGCAGTCTGGCTCTCTCTTGTATCATGTAATGGGGCTGTCAAAGACAGAGCCACAAGTGGAATCCTTCCCTTCATCCTCTGCGCTCGCGGAAAGCTTTTAACCCCCCTGCTGATGGTATAGATGTGGCGCTCAACATAGAGTGCGAATGGGGTGAGCTGGAGCCGTGTCAGGAAATCCCGGTGTTTGACTTGTTCTAAACACAAGATCTTTGCACTCAATTAGAGAGCTATTCAAACTGAAGTGCTCAGTGAACCAAACTCATCCAGGTGTTTGCAATATTCCAAGTTACGCAAGAAGCATGTGTCGACGAAAAAGCAAAGCACGGCAAGGCGGAGAAGCTCAGACAGAAAGCTGTTTGAAATATCATTGCGTGTGAACGTGCATTCTGGGAATGTTGGAAAATGTACGTGGCCCATCGTGACATTTTTCCAAAACACAGAGGAACATGTGCTTCAAATATTAAGAGGACTTCTGGAACAGTTTGTCTTTCAGCCACAAACCACAATTTCAAATCAGCTTTATTAACTTAACCTGCCACTTCTTGTTGGGGTATTTTTGGAAAACACAGAAACTACAAAATCCAAATACTTGAGACACCCGCAAAGCAATTATAGGCTTTAAGGATTCCCAAAAGGAATCTACTATATGTTTGAGTATGATGGTTTGTCATAGATTTCCTTTTTATTTTTTTAATAAAAGTTAATCATTAAAAGCCTGGCAGAAAACATAGACTATGTATACCTGCATTTGTACACACAGTCATGCTCAAAAATTACTCATACCCACCCATTAAAGAAGGAAAAAATCAGCTGTCACAGAAAGTTTAGTTGAACAAACCTTTGAGGTAATAATTTCAATGAAATGTTTTAACCTTCTCTCAGTCAGACAGCGTACCAGCTGACAGGTGGTCTGCTCATCAGCAAAGTCCAGCACTTTTTTGTTGTGTGTTTTTTTTCCCCAACTCAAATAAAAAACAATCTCTTATTTCACTGAATTATAATTAAGCTCATTTTCATTTATTATTATTATTAGTTATTTATTATTTGTGTTTTCAGTCTCCAGTTATTCTTTTCTTTAATGGGAGAATATGAATAATTTTGATGACTGTATATTTAATTCCATAGGAGCACAATATCTGCTTTTGTCTTTGCTACAATGGTCATTTGTAGCTCAGCTCAGTGTCATGCTGATGCAGAAGCTCTGATAACCCTCCGTTCTATGACAATAAGCAGTTCCTTCCTTGGTTTAAGGCGTCTGAAGTTGGTACCTGCTGCAGCTTTGATTATCCGGCTGAGACTGTCGCCTTCAGATGTAATCCAGCATTGCCCTCCTGAGGCAAATGGCCTTTTTACGAAGGGCAACGTGCAGCGAATGCGCTCAAATTAATTTGCACTTCCTGCTTCCTCTCTTCCAGAACTTCCTTGCGACAAACACCTGTCCAGAAATCCAGGGTTATCTGTACATGAAGGACGTTGGCAGGAAGTCGTGGAAGAAAGTTTACATGTTCCTGCGCCGCTCAGGACTCTACTGTTCTACAAAAGGAAACTCAAAGGTAACAGCAAGTTGATCCTCTCATTGTGAGGAGACGTCTTACTCCTGATTCGTTAGTCAAACTTCAAACGGTCTCCCTGCTATTGATGGTGGTCTATGTGCATTGGTTTTTGTCTGTCAGTCAGCCCTCAGGCCGTTTTTGGCTTTCATGTGCTGACTTATTAATTATTTCTGTCTCCAGGAGCCCAGACATTTACAGTTACTAGCAGACCTAGAGGACAGCAACATCTTTACTGTCATCACAGGGAAAAAGCAACACGGTGCCCCCACAGACTACGAGTTCTGTATCAAAGTGAGTCTCAGATGACGCAGCAGTGATGAAGCTGATCATCATGTCATTGTGATATTCTCTTGATACTACTACAGTTTTTCTTTTAACTGAATCTTTTCAGCAGAGCTGGTGAGAATTAAGAAGTATGTTATGAAATTATCCTTGTTCTGATTGTTTATATTGTCATTTGACAGCCCAATAAAGCCAGAGGGGAGATGAAGGAGCTGAGGATGCTATGTGCAGAGGACGAGCAGAGTAGGACATGCTGGATGACTGCGTTTCGACTCTTTAAGGTAACAGGAGCATCTTAATTGTCGTCACTTGACCCTAATGTGTGTGTATTTTGTCCCATTTCCTACCAAAGGGCAACTACTGAGCTTAGCATTGGCTTAACTCATGCTCCTTTTTTTTCTCCACAGTACGGTATTATATTGTACCAGAATTATAAGATTCCCCAGCAGAGGAAAACCTTGCTCTCACACTTTTCAGGTCCTGTGGTAAGTTTCTTTTATCCGCAAAAATCCGATTTAAGGGCATTAGAATAAAATCCTGTGCTCATTGTGACTGTTGGGTGTGCTTCTGCGTCCTCCTAGAGGAGTGTATCGGAGAATTCCCTTGTGGCAATGGATTTCTCAGGGAGAATTGGCAGGGTGATTGACAACCCCGTAGAAGCTCAGAGCGCTGCCATGGAGGAGGGACATGTGTGGAGGGTGAGTCGCTGTCAGTTCTATCCGGCTTCCTAATGATCCTAAATGGCTGAAGTGTCTGTATTATTTTGCGGTGTCATGTGATCATATCGTGAGCTAATCTCCGGTGTGCTGGCTCCATGTGGCATCTCTTTCAGAAGAGGACTCAACGAATGAATGTCTTAGGTTCCCACAGTCCACTACACCATTCTTCATTAAGCTCAGGTAAAAACTTGGGTTTGGGCCTGTTCCCTAACTTTCCGCTACAATTCTAAATATATTGTTCTTCATTTTAGAACTTCATCTTCACATGGCTTTCTGTTTTCTCTGCAGTCATCCACATAGCTCAGCTGTGGTTCTACGGCAGAATCACCAGAGAGGAGTCCCATCGCATTATTCACCAGCAGGGACAAGTCGACGGGTAAGGAAGCAGGAAATGCTTCTCGTTATTGAAAAAAAAAAATTCTCTTTGTTTAAGTTTTCCTTGTTGTGTCTCACTCCCATCCTCATTTTCTTGCTGTGTAGGTTGTTTCTGCTGAGAGTGAGTCAGAGTAACCCCAAGGCGTTTGTGCTCACATTGTGCCATCACCAGAAAATCAAGCATTTCCAGATACTACCGGTGAGCAATTCTTGGTTTTCAGTTATGCTTTCATGCCAATTCTTCCCTCTTGGGAGATAGCACACATACAAGGAAACCAAATATTTTCTTAGCTAAAATAACGATCCTTTTTTAAGGAAGTCTGATGTTTTTCTTACTTTCTCATCTCATCTGGACACTTTAATGCCACCAGTGTGAAGAGGATGGCCAAGTCTTCTTCAGCCTTGATGACGGCGTAACCAAATTCACCGACCTGATTCAGCTGGTAGAGTTCTACCAGCTCAACAGAGGAGTTCTGCCTTGTAAACTCAAACATCCGTGCACCATCGTGGCCTTATGACATCATCTGATCATCTGACCCCATGACCCCGTGACACTTGACCTGACTCTGCCTAAAACGAACAAAACAAAGAGAATCTCTCCGTTGGCCGGTTCTCTTTGTTTGTATCTTTCTAAGAAGCTGGTGAATAGACTGATGTTTCGTCGTTGTCATTTTATATTGTTGTGAGTCTGCTGGAGACTGCTGACTGCTTGGATTTCTTGTGATTTGTGTGGAGGTTTGACGAGTCAGAGCAACAAGTTGCTCATGAGGTTCCTTTAGGAAAAGCGAAGATAAAGAAAATGAACACTGCCATTTGTGTCGACGCTTCTTCCACAATCTTGCTGACAATATTCATCAAAAAGCAAGAGACCCCGAGGTTTCATCTCACAGCACCAAAACAGACTGAATTTCCCTTCAACTGGACAATCAGCTGGACAACTCAAGCTTTTGTGTGGACCATTCTTTTCCCTTTCAACAGACTATAGTCGCATAAAAGCTTTTTATCAAACGTCTTCAAAGACTTTCATGGTGCATGGCATTTGCACTGGAGTGTGCGTAACTTTGAGGGTGCTACTGCCCTCTAGTGTCACAGACATGCATCAACATGTCTATATAGAACATGGACAACATTTGGAGACAACGGAAAGTCTTGATTGGAATTATTTTCAGGTGTATCTGCTCTCAATTTTGAGTAAATGTTTTTTGGAGGTTACAAAATCTGCACTGCTCACCCTTTTAGAAGTTTATTTACTCACCACACAGGGTCTCTTTCTTTATCACTCATTGGTTGCAGTTGATATATTCTTTCTGATACCCTTTTTAATTTAGTTTGAGGTCCACTTTTTCCCCCCTTGATATTTGCAGACTTTTGATCATTTACTTGAGATGCAACGCAGTTATTCTGAATTCCATCTTTCTGACATATTTGCCCGGCAACCTCAACAAAAAGCAGCAACGCTTTGCTTGAATCATGGTGTCATTCAGGGTAAAACAGCAAGCTACAAAGCTAAAATATTCGGAGCAAGACAGACAGCTTGGGTGATTGTAATGTTGAAAATTACATTCAGGTACAGTTGAATAAAATTGGCTGTGTGCAGAGATTTTATCCATTTTGTTTAATTGCAGGAAAATGAACAATTAGAAAATTAAGGTATCATTGGAGAGGCCCAGTTTGTTTCTTTATGCCTGATTCTTCTGGTTTTAACACAGGGAAGGACCACTAGCATTCCCTTAAAGAGTTTTACTGAAACAGCTGTTACTCAAAGGAAGGTGTGTCGCTCTTTGTCAAACAAACTGATGTAGATCATGTGAGGAACATTAGTCGCAGGCCTCAGCCTTCTCTTCCTATAGGTTCCACAGATTGCCTCAAACTCATTTGATGTCTGTCAAACATGCACGAGTCTGGTAACATGGTTTAGCATGCTCTCAAATTAGATTCTGTGAATTACATTCCATACAATGTGGCCTTCTCTTTTATTTTTTTCTTTTTACCTGGAAGCGCTTACAAGCAAACAATATGAAAACATCTTAATAGGGAGGGATTGCCCACAGAGGCTGCTGGTTGAATATTGACAAGTTTTCAGTCGGTCGCTGCATCTCCTCCTGATCCTGATTCTTATTGCACCTTCTGCAGCCTACAGTTTTATATTTTAGGACTTATATTTGTAGCCTTTTTTTGATCAGCTTAAGTCACGTCTGCTCATTTGAACTTTTAGTGACAGTAATAAGAGCAAGAGACTTGGAACAAAGGATGTTCGTGCTTAAAGATTGTGAGCCTGCCTTTGGTTCCAAAAGCTGCAGTCATCAGGAGGGTCAAGCCAAAAAAAAAGTCTTTCATCAGAAAGCCTTTTGTGTTTGGCCAAGACCACAGTGATGCTCCTTTCACCAACTACAGTTGAAATGTGATGTCAACGCAGCAATCAAATGATTAGTTTTTGTTTTCTATAACTAGGGAAGCTATTAAATTATTTCACAAGATAAAACTAAACAGAAATGGACTCTGGGAAGATGTGTTTAAGTGCTGGTAGGTCTGTGTTGGATTGTTTTGTTTGTTTTTTTTAGTTCTAATCCATGTTTGTCACCTCACACAATTCACTGCCAGTGTTCAGAAAATCCTGCTGTGAAATGTCTCAACATATATAGCAGTTTGTTTTTATTACTTTGATTTTCTTTTGTATACCTGACATTTCTTGAACTTTTTATTTAGTCCAAGGCTTGGTGGTTGCCTTGTTAAGCTAAACAGCCAGCAGATAATTAGAATTCTGTATTAGCAGACATCAACAGCCATCTTTTATCAACCAGCAGGTTTTCATGAGGAATGATGAACTTGTGGGATACAGAACAGCAACACTATAATGGCACTCTGTGCAAGCTCACCATTATTTATCTAAGATGCAATGACATGTTTTTTTTAAGTCCTGCAGCAAAATGTATTTATTTATCTGGATGTGACTGATTACTTGAAAAATTTAGATTGCTTATATTCAGCGCTGTTCTGTACTGTCATTACCATAAAAATCATTGTGACTATTATACCTGTAATGACATAGCCTATATTAATGTTTTTGTTTTGTTTTTAATATCAAAATAATTTTGATCGACAGTTGCTGACATCAGTGGCGTTAACTTGGTTCTTCCATTAGATGAAAGTGGAATGTTGTCAAATTAAAAACAAAATATACCAGAGTTTCCCAAAGCATACTGTATGTCACTTAATAGACATGTTTTGTTTAAAAAAGAAAAAAAATATCCCTTCATAATTATTGTTTTTAGTTCTTTCAGATTGTTAAAAGTGTCATATTTAATCTTTGAGAACCATTGGGTGTCCTAGTAAAACATCAGAATTAACTCCAAAACAAACTGAGCCCAAATCAAACAGAAATCTGACGTGAAGCTCATGAATTAGCTCACATATCTGCATTTCTAAGTCATATCCATCCCATTAGGACTCAGATTATATCTCTTATTCTGTTGTTATCATTGTGGGAGGTATCTGCTCTGCTGTAGTAAAGTTTATATTCAGACAAAAAGAGAAATTAACCATTCCAACCC
>JBBDHI010000006.1:19803742-19815849 GCA_037177115.1 Craterocephalus stercusmuscarum
ACTGTTGGCTTAATAGTGGAGTGTGCATCTCTTACTTCCCAACCTCCAAATGCCTTGACTGTTACATAAAATGCAACAGCAGTGTTGGGACTATTTGGACTATATTGGCAGAATGCAGAGATATAGTTGTTCCTTTGTGTGACTACTTTTGTGTGGCACAGTATGAGGAAAAAAAGAGGAAACGGAATTAGAGAACATGCATCATAGAGCATGTATTTTATGTCCATTTTAACATTGTAAGATGGCATTGCTAAAAGCAGCTTTGAAAAGTATCAAAAACACAGTTTACATTGACCCTCAGGGGAGCAAGGATTTTAGGACAATAAAATTGCATTTATAAGACGTTTGACTCAGCAAATGCATGCAGAAGTGGCCTTATGAGCGGAAACATGAGAAATGAAGGAGCACTCAGGGCTGTCCACATGATTTTTCGTGCTGCACTCTGTATAATCTCAAGATAATCTTCTTAAAAAAAGATTCTATATGTTTAAAACACGGGTGTTTGTAAGAAACTTTAAGCCAGAGCATGAACTAGTTACTCACCTGTTGGTTGCGTTTGCCCCTAGAGAATATGTGTAAATGCACTGAATGCACATGCTTAATGTACAACAGATAGGCTGCATTTTGTCGCAGGACCAATGAAGTGTTTAAAATTGTAGATAATTTCACAAAAATCACATATCTAGTACTTAAAGTACTGGATTTATTCAATGAAAATGCACCCAATAGAAAATGTATTGATTGTGGAAAGTGCTGTTCTTTGACTGTGATTTTGCAGCTTTGTTGATACATCCTATCAAAATGCCATTAGGTTTTGTACAGTTGGCCCTGCCTAGAGTTGACTCAAGGGCAACATTTCTGCGCTCAAACTGTAGCATCAGGTCTGGAATAATATTACAGGCCATTTCCAGTTTTCATAAGTGAATGTTTAATTAACAGTTTGTCAAGTTCAATCTTCTTTTCTCGTTCTGTCTTGCTTTTTTCATTAGATTTGAGAATGTTTCGGCAGACAAAATTTGCCAGGTAGTACGAGGTGTAAATGGAGCGCATTGTTTTCAGCATGAGGCTCCCACCTCGGCATTCAGCACCATGTGATGTATCTTTATGGTCGCTGCAGTGATCCAGTAGTAATTGTTGGTTTTTTTATAGGTCAAATATACAGAAAATATAGATTTGTTTCAGGTAAAGGTACGGTGCTGTAGAGGTATACGTTGTATACTTTGTACTTTGTTCCACTATTAACGGTGTTATTGTTGTTATACAGTATAAGGAGACGTTACACCCCACCTCAATTGATTACAATTTGATCAGTTTTAGACCTGAACCTCATTGCTACAGCAATGAAACCCATATTAACCATCATTGAACTGGAAAAAAAGAAGCAGCTGGAGTAGTGTGTATAAAATATGTCACAGTCTATTCAAAATGTTAACGAAAGTATCATCTAATTATTTTTCTAGTGGTATATTGAACAGTGATATAGTTTTCTTTTAAATACAAATTCAGTCTCTTCACATTCAACTAAACCATAAAAGGAGATTTGCTCATGGAGCAATCCAACACAAGTTTGCCAAACATTTTTGACATTTTGAATATATCATGTTCTACTTGCTAATATTTAAGGAATGTTGTCAGAACACTGGAGAAAGTTATGCATGATTTTGTTTGATGCCGTGATTGTTTTGGTAATGCTTTGATGATGATTGTTCTTGCTCAGTACATAATAAATATATCTACTAACTGCATCGTTTGGCTCTCCACAGCCTTTCTCATAGATTTCCCTGATGTATCATCATGCTTAACACTTAATGTGGACATGAAATAATTTAGTCTTTCCTCTTCTTAAGTCGAAGAAGCAGTATCAAAGTATGTGTTTTTGCCAGATGGTCAACTTTAAATGAATTTTTAATGAATCACATGAACCTTTACTTATATGGGAGACAATGGGGACCTCTAATGATAATAAATGGGAACTGCAGGATGTACATGTAATATCGAGAGTTGGATCTGTTTTTCTTTTTTTATTGAAAGAGTGTTTAAAAAGAAAAAAAGAAAACAAACATAAAGACACATCTGAAATTACATCAATATCCACTGGTTCTACAGACACTCTCAAAATCACAATTTGAAAGACATGGGAGGCGTGTGATCGAGCAAATAAAAAAATAGCATCATCAAAGTTATTTCTGTTGCATCTTCTTTTACACACCTGTACAAAACAAGATTTCATAAATATTACTTTTGTTCCTGCATTCTTCACTCTGCCTTCCTCTCTCTCCCTTTTTCTCTCCCTTTGATAATTTATTTTCCTCGAGAAGTTTGTATCTGCATGATTTTGGTTAAACCACTTTTTCTACATCCGCCTGTTCCTCCGTCAGTTTCCATCCATTCATGGGGCGAGACCTTAGATCCAGCGTGAGCCAAAATCCACATAGTGCTCACTTTTTTTTTTTTTTTTTTTTGCTTTTGTTCCCACCTGATGCACTTGAAAGTTTCAAATGGTATATTACTATTCTTTGCTAAACACCCAACACAATACAGCCTCAATCGCCAATACTGAAAATTATTTAGCAGCTCAAACATGATTCGTTTTCAAAAAAGAAAAAGTAAAAAAGGCAGCATATGTTTTTTCTTCATCTTTTCTATAGATAAGCGAAAATAAATTTATTCAACAGAAATGCCCTTTACTTTCAGATCATTTACGCTCAGGCAAGCCAGGGACATGAAGTGCTTTCTTTTCACTTTGAATATAAACCTCAATTTGTAGCAATTTCATTTGTGGTATTTTCGGGAAACAGTTGCCAAGAATCGGAGCATCTGTGGTTTGACATTTGAGATGTAATGCTGAGGAAAATGTTGATGGACTCCACACATGAGTGGCTCTCTAGATGTTAGGCATGAAATATTTGATTGTATGAAAAACAAATGGTCTCATCCAGGTGAGGCAGTGGTGTTAAAGACCTACTGAATGGTTTCATCCATCAATAGATATATCTCACATCGCAATAGCATGACTTTTCAAGTTGAAAAAATTGGAAAAAAGTAAAAAGCAACGCAAGGAAGATCTCTTCACTTCATAGTTTCTTCATCTTTGGTATAAAATATGCCACCTGTAGGCTGTTTGTCCAACAGTTAAGAAAGATTTGAGAAACTGTCAACAGTTTTACTAAAACTATTGCTTTTTGCTCATGTAAAAAAAAAAAAGAAAACAGCTTTTTTTTCTTTTAGATTTTCTTCTTGACAAGTTCTCCCTCAGAAGTCAGAAGTTCTCCCTTTTCTTCTTCTTTATGCAGTGAGACAAGCAAAGCAGGCAAAATAAAATTCTTTTGGAAAAACTGCAAACAAAAACCCAAAAAACCAACAAAAAAAATATATAAAATGTGGCGGAGACACAGAGCTTCTAACCCACAATTAAACTGCATTTTCCAAGAAGCAGTGGCTTGATCCTTTCCCACAAGTCACATTAAAGATTTTTTTTTTCGTCTAATCAACCAACATCACCTGTACTGCACCACATAACTCAAAATCATCTTCATACAAATACATACTATGTGTTGAAATCCTATACAGATAGCTTTGTAGATTTAATCTCTGAGATCCTCAGAAAAACCGAGAATATCTCAAATCATTCAACCAGACAGTCTTTTTTTTTGTCAAGAGACTCCAACACTTTGGAACTTTTTTTTTCCCAAAGTTTGAGAAAATTAAGGCAATAAAGATTTACGAAAACACTGATATTCTAGAAAACTACTCAAATAATAAAAAGAATGAAAATAATGTAGCTTAATATCAAAGGAAGACAGTCCATTTTCTCCTAGGCTTCACTTCCTTCTTTTCTTTTTCTTTTTAATAAAAAAGTCAGAAAATCTACCTGCACATTCAAATGTCCTTTTTTTCTGTACAGTTGTTTGAGTTTCGATTTCAGTCTTTGTCTTCACTATTTGCTTTGGAAGCAAAGTCCAGTCTCAAGGTGAAAAATGATCAAATCATGGTTGAGGACTGCGATTGATTCCATCCTCCTTTAGTTCAGCAAACAATCATTTGTTATTTCATTTGTCTTTTTCTTGGTTCAACCAGGAATGAAGGATAATTGATTTTTTTCTTCCTTTTGTCTTTTATTTGGTGCCTGTGCACAGTGGAAGCATTCTCCTCTCAGTGTTGTCCATATCACTTCTGTTTTTCTGCTTTTTTTTTGTCCTCTAATTTCAATTCGTACTGTGTCCCCAGTGCTCCATCGTGCAGTCCTTCTAAAGGCAATGCAGCAATCATTCCTGCCAATCTCGTTACCTGAAGGAGACAGAAAAGTCAGCAAAAACAAAAGGGCGTGACCAAATAAAGCTTCCAGCAGAAAGAATACAGTATACCCACTGTTCACCCACAATGTGACCATGTACGTAAAAACAAAAAACAACAGAAAAACAAGAAGAAGGTAAAGGGGCCTTTTACTTGACTAAACATCAGAATGATCTGTTGCACATTATAGTGAACACGTAAACTTGTTAACATGAAAACATTCATATTTTGTTCATTTTTAACAAACAAAATTAGCTCATTAATTCAAACAAAACAAGCATAAAGATCAAAGATTGCAAAGTCATCCATTTCTAAGACATTTAACTTATCACCTGTTAAAGGCTTCAGATCATGAGTGTTTTCTTCTTTTAATTCTAGTGCAGGTCGACGCGCCTCTCATCTGTTCAAAACCTCCGTAATCAGGCTTCTATGTCCTCCGTTTTTTTGTGGCTAAGACTAAGTTGACTTTACTTTATTTTTGTACTTTTAACCCCGTCTTACTTATTGACACTATTCAAATCAGGTTAGAAGATTAATTTCTGCGGTAAAAAGTGCAGTTTCCTCATTTGGGTCTGCAAATAAAATCCAAGCCTTACTTCATTAAACCGATTTTTAGAAGGTCATCCATCTACTCATTATGTGCTGGCTGGACTGTCGTTGCTCTCATTACTGGCTTGGATCAGTTGTCTCTTCATCACATGCAGCTCGCTCAGAACGCAGCTGCTCATATGTTGACGGGGAGGAGACGACATGACTTCATCCCTCAGTGCTTGCTGCTCTTCTCTTGCTTCCCGCTTGTTTAAAGTTGCAGTTCAAGATTTTGTTGCTTGTTTTTAAAGCTGCAAATGTTATGGCTCCATCGTATTTGTCACCAGCATGCTCTTCTACCCTGCTCCTTCTGGAGGTAACACATTCCAGGCTTAAATCCAGAAGTGACAGCTGTATCTGCGCATAGTCTCCTCCTTCACATCAGAGCCGTTCAGACACTTTCTGGTTTTAAGTCCCCACTCCAGTCTCAGCTCCTTACACTAACTTTTAAACACAATTGAGTTGGACAATGATTTTAACTTTTATGTTTTATCATATATTTAACATAAACCACTTAAACAGTAACTAATCATTTTGCATTGTTTTATTGTTTAATAAATAGAATTAAGATAAAATGCTTAATAATGTGCTTGGTTGTTTAAAGGCTGGAAAATAACGTGTGGAAAAAACTCCAGATTTTGTCAGAAACGTTTGATGAGTCAGAGTCAGGGAGGAAAACAGACTGATGACAGAGCAAAGTAAAGGACTCAGAATGATAGAGAAAGAAGAGAAGTCTATTGAAGCAACAGTCTCCAGCTTAACATTTGCTCATAAAATGTTTCCATCGATTGTCCCCCGAACACTGAAATGAAATATTACCCTATGACTGTGGCCAGGCCTTCAGAGACTTGTGCATAAATTCAACCCCAGTGAACCCCAAATTCCTCCTTAATGATGTGATAGGCAGATATTGCCAAAGTAAAAACAACAGTTTACGTATTCATGGGCTGTCCTTTTTTTATCCACACCCTACTGATTCATTCGAACTTAGTTTTTTGTTAAATAAATAACAGTCTAACATGTCATATGTTCTCTTTCGCCTCAGGTACTTACTTTATTTTAAGACATGATTAGGAAGAGGCACATTTTTAGGGTAAAAATAAAACAGAAGTGAAAAAGGGTGTGTATTTATTTATGACACTCACTTAGTCTGCTGGTAGGAGTAGGCTGTGGCATGATCTCCTGTACTCTCCACTGATAAAGGCTGCTGCCCGCTGGCATCCTGCGAGGAGGGGGCAGTTGTCTGGGGAGAAGTATCTGTCACCACACCCTGAGCACAAAAACAGTCCAAGAAAATCAGATGTGAACATTTTTTTTCAAAAAGGTAGATAGGCTAAAATCAACCTTGAACATTTTGAAAAAGTGCGATACAAACACTTTTACTCCACATGGCGCTAAAATACAGTTTACAAAAGACAAAAAACTGACATTGTAATGTCAACTGCTTTAGAGAGACTCTGTCTAAACTATGCTGTTGATTTTAGTGGTTGAATAACTTTTTATCCTTACATCCACTGTGATGGCAGAGGCAGGCACTGCAGTGTACTGGGGAATGTAGGTTCCTTGCATAGGAGCAGCCGCTGCAGCAGACATGTACTGCAGAGAAAGGAGGAGGAGCAAAGACAGGGATGTAATACTGAGACGAGCAATATGTCCTTGAAAATCTTTGGATTAAAAGTACTTCCAGCTGGTACCAATTCATCAGCCACCGTGCTTCTTAAATATCAAAAAGCAAAAGGAAAAAAATCAAACCAACCGAGGTGTGGGAACTTTAAGTGTGAAAAAAAGAAAAGATGTGTTCTGATGCTTCACAGTACATTACTTTGTTAGGCAAAATGAAGGCAATTTTCCCTCTCTACTGAGTGGACACACGCACAGGTAATGTCATGGATATTTCTTTTGAGTAACTCAATCATATACTACAGATCAAGGAAAAAGAAGAACATGGATTCAGGCAGCTGGAAGGTTATGAAGGAGAGACTCACGGCGCCTGTGGGGCCCAGAGAGAGGTGGTTCATCTGCTGGGTGAGAGGAGCCATTACACCGGAGGGGTGAAGAGACAAACTGGGCTCAATGGCCGCGGCTGGGGTGATCACAGCACCCTGACACGGGAGCAGAGGAAGCATAACCAGTCACATTGCTGCTTTTAAAGCGGTTTTGCAAGTTGTTTAACTATGACAAACATAATTTGAAAAAGAGGGAGGAAATATTAAGAAATATTAAAGAAGATCCACCATCAGGGGAGGTATGACATGAACATGGAGGAAGAATGAAGTGAAAGAGTAAAAACAGAAGGAATAAGATGACATTTTGAGAAATAATTTAGCTCTTCTGCTGAAATTTAAAAGGAGAAAACTGGTATTAGGTACATTTCTCATGTATTACTACTGTAACTTCAGCAAAAGTAAGACTGAAAACAAAAAACCCAAACTAGCTTTGTTTTTCAGAGGCAAACCCTCCCTAACATCACAGACCAAGTCATATAGATCATGACAACATGTCATTTTTCACTTTTTTTCTACCCAATTTTCGAGAGAAACAGACGAGACATCTTAGTTTCTTACTCGGCCCTTTGTTAAATTTGACAACTATAAATTGTTAAACTTTTGCATTTGGAAATGCAAGCCGGCACACAAGACAGGGTTGAGACAAGATGCCTGTGAACGGAGCAGCAATGCTTTCCAGTGAACCTGCGTGACAGGCTTTTATGCTAACACCTTCATGCTTTGAGCTTTCACTTTTACAGCACGGCTCTGCTGCAACACCTCTGTAAAGATTTAATAGGAGGTTCCTTACAGCGTGTGTTGACATGCCTGACAATATTCCTGCAGAGGTAAACACTGTTCATTTGTGATAGCTGTTTAACTACAGTACGCTTCCCATGAGCACAGACAGCATCGGTGAATATGGGCTCCACAGAGCCGTCAACACCTCTACTGATGCATGTTGAGGCTTGGTTTTAGACGTACAGGGTATTCAAGTTTGGCATTCACACAATTGCAGCCCTATGGGAGACATTTTAACTGCTCAAATACACACCCCAGAAACGTTAGAGTATTTGAGGTGTTCTTTTTAAAAGCATTTTTACTTTTTTAGAATATCCCCAGACTGAGGATCCTTCAGTTATGCAGCTTCACAGGCAGACAGACAGTTAGAGCTGCTAACAATAGGGAAATGCTCTTCCCATTGACTGCTGTCCTCACTGGGAAATCTGTTTCAGGAACACAGCAGCATGGTAACTGAAAAAGCTCTGCAGACACTGTCAGCTTTTCAAAGAAATTATGCACAAACACACAAAAGAACATACCTAACAGATCCTTACACAGATCTACCCATAACGCCCTCAGTTTAGGCTCATTCAGATAAATTCACCAGCCAGAATCGAGCTGCAATCTGAGCTTCTCATCCATCTCCATAATGCATTTTCTCTTTTAATGACTTCACATCCTGTCTTTCTTCATTCAGTCTCGCAGCAGGTGTCCATGCAGGCAGAAAGCAGCAGAAAAGACCCCTATAATGACACACCGCCTGCTATGCGAAGATTTATAGCTGTGCATGTGTTAAACTGGCTATCTCTGCATGTGTGTGAATGTGGACACTATGCATTAGTTGGAGTTAGATGATTGTAATTAAACATTGTAAAACATGTCCATGTTCCACTTGCATCAGATGTTTTTCCTGAGGTAAAATAAAATGAAAAATCTCTTTTAACTTTGAACTGGCTCACTTATTTGTCTCTCTTTCATACCACTCTGTCTTTTTTAGTCATTTTTCTTTTACAGAGCTGAAGCAGAGTGGCTTACCCGATTCAAAGGTTATCAACTCAGCGCTGCAGGCACTATGCTGCATCAAATAAGCAGTATTAAGGATAATTATTTCCATTTATTGATAAAAAACTGCTAACAGCAGCTTTTCGGGAGGAAAGCACATGCGTGAGAAAAGGCAAAAGACCTGCATTATGTGTCCCTTCTCAAGTGGTTTTAATTTGAAGAGCAGATGTTTGCATTATTCTTTTAAAATGTCCTTTTCTATGCAGAAAACACACCCTCTCTGCCTGTTTTAGCACACAAAAGCACTGAGGATTTTTCCACACCAACATGAAAGAAAAAAATGTTGACAAAAAAGGGTCTACATGCACAGCTCTGTCCACAAATGCTCCCAAAAAACCCCAGAACAAGTACATTATTGTGCATCCTTTGAAGGCATAGGTAGGAAGTGAAACGGGCTTTCTTTCACATATTCATCATCCCCACCCCTTTATCCCCTTGAAAGGTTTAACATGTCAATTCAACTCAGGAAGAGCTGAAATCCTAATTCTTTGGATGTCTTATTTCAGCCTTTCATTAAGCTGGCTTCCTTTTCTTTCTCGCTATGCATGGTTAGGGTAATGCATTCATTTCCTGTACGGGGATTTGTGAGTAATTATTCACAAAGACATCCTCTTACTAATTAAGATGTAAAGACAGGCAGTTCAAGCAATCTGGGCATTCGATCAAGGCGCAGAAACACATTATCCATGGAGCACTCTGTAAATGTATGTAGGTGTGTTTAATGTCTGTGTCTCTAACTCAATCTTAGAGTGTGTTCTTGAAGCTTATGTTCAATCCATTTAAAACGGACAACACTCTTTTTATTTCTCTTGTTTTAATCATTGATTCGAGGAAGTGATTTACTTTGTAGTGATGTATTTACATTATGCTCATTTGCCAGGGATTCACTCAACAAGCTCGCAGTTTGGAGTCTACAAGTGTGTAAAAAGTCTTATGAAAAGTATACGAGGGACTGTTTACTATGTGCCAAAGATGTCCACAAGGGCGTCTAAATGTGTCTAAATGTGTCAAGAGTCACACATCATCAATCAAAGTAAGTGATTGTCTACTGCAGCGCGTTGGTGAGGAAGCCTCAGCTGCCATAGGAACAGAATTAAGCTGCTGGGTTTTTCTCAGCCTCCCTCCCTGATGCAGCTTTAATTTGCCAAGCTCCTGCGTATCCAGGAAATACAATGACTAGCCTTCGCCTTTGTTGTATAACAGGGATTTCGACTATGCACAGACAAGACTGGGGAGCAAACCACACAGCACACACATGCGTTTGCAGCAGCCCTTTCCTTCTCTTTGTTCTCCATTTATTCTTTGTAATCCCTTCTTTCCTCTGCTTTCCCTGCGCTTGGTTCTCTCCTCCGTCATCCCTCTGTCAAACCCAGAGAGTTTTTTTCTTTGTTTGTTTTCTCCCTCTATCTTTCCCTGTCTTCTCTCCAGTCTCGAGGCTGTCATATCAAGCTGCTTGCCAAATAATTAGATGGGACATTTGTTTGAAAACACATTTACAGGCGGGTATTATCCTTTCTCATGGACTTACCTTTCATCAGACATGACAACTGAATGTGGTTAGGATTTGCCAGATAGGCACAAAGAGGAATACAGATAGGAAGACAGGACTGTAGTGTTCAACTTGTTTGACTACAGTGTAAAATGGTAATTGTCTGTGTAAAACTAATACAGCAGATTTGTGCAGCCTCTCTCATCCATAACAGCTATAGTTTCAGTAGTGTGTGTGAAGTTCTCAGGTATAAAAACTGTAAATAGAAGAAAAATAACTTAAAGAAATATAATAAAAATCTACATGGCTGCATAAGTCCATTAAACTGTAAATATCTTCAGCGTGAAAACACTGAGGAGGTTGGTGTAATTATGGGATGTCATAGGAGTCCAGATACATTCTGAGACTTTATCCAGTCGCTTTGGTCATTATCACTGAAATTCTTACTGTCTTTCACCGTCTCTTAAACGCCTTTTCTCCCTTACTGACAGATTAATGGGACTCGTTCAGAGCAGTTGTGCATTGAAAGTCTTTTGGGTGCTAAACTCAAGCAGACGCAGTGGAAGTATGATAGCAGCAGAGATAGTTTCCCCAGCCTTTTCCACCCTGCAATAAAATGACTAAGCATGGACAATAGATGGACAGATTCTATCACTTTCTGCTCACCCACTCAGACAAGACAAACTGTGACTCAGTCCTTTTTTTAAAAAATAAACATCAGACTCTGACCTACAAATGAATGAAAGCTCAGATGCTTTATAAAGTGCACTGAGGTACTAACATCATGCCAGCCAGGCTTTGCTCTGTGCTCAGAGTAGAGCCTGTGTGGGCCCAAGTGCTTGCTACTCGATTTGTCACAACAGTTAGGTTGTTTAACACCATGAGAACAGAATTGAGAACTGGTATGTGAGTGTACGTTTACAGTGTTTATGTACACCTGCACACCTACTCTTAAAGTCAATACATGTGGGTGTACATGTGAATATACTGCACACACGGTGTGTTCTGGAGTTTGTTAGTAACATGCAAGCATTTGTGTGAGAGAAAAGTATGAATTTTGTGTGCCTGTGTGATTTAGTTTAGACAGTTAGAGCTAAGAAAGTCCAGCTCCTTTAAACTTTTACACAAGTAGAGATCTTCAGCCAGGCGTATATGGTATTATCAACATCTGTATTACTCAGATTAATACATTCAACTATGAATTTACTTCAAAAAATAGAGCATGATTAGAATAGTCAAAAAATGTGACACATAATTTTGGATTGGTATTGAATATGCAGTTTCATTTCCATCCAGCAGAGAGCAACCTTTTCAAATAGATGTCTAAGTCTGAGCTAATTCAGCTGCTTTACAGTGAGAAGGTGATTTAGATTCTGATTAGAGCGGAGAATGAGATGCAGATTTGTCAGACTGTCAGTAGTAGTAATTCAGTTCCTGAATTGTTGAAGAGTAATTTAAGAAAGTGAATAACAGCTTCAAAAGATGTTATAGAAAGCATTGCAGACCAAATTTAGCCATGCAAAATAAAGTATTTGTATATTTTTTGCAATTAGTTCTGCTTTTGAAGTTGAAATTAGCAAAAAAAAAAGATGCTGCAAAAAAGCTCACATTGTTTTAATAAGTTTTAAAGTCAGTAGGCACATGTTCAGAAAAGACAGGATATTTTAAAATTGTCAGTGAAAGGAAAGAACATAGAAAACTGGGACATGCTAACACATGAACAAATGACGAAAGAAAGGCATCTTCAACGACTTACTGTAGGTTGCATAACATACTGTTGATGAGGCATCCAAGATGTACTCTGGACCTATGTAGAAATGATGAAGAGAATAGAGAAGAGAAGAGAAGAGAAGAGAAGAGAAGAGAAGAGAAGAGAAGAGAAGAGAAGAGAAGAGAAGAGAAGAGAA
>JBBDHI010000006.1:19924905-19934956 GCA_037177115.1 Craterocephalus stercusmuscarum
CGCCGATACCGATACCAGAATTTGGGGTGGTATCGGAGGCATTTCCGATACCGGTATCGGTATCGGAACAACTCTACAGGGAAGTTCATCATCGCAGTTCCCTGTCAAAAAGGATGCTTTTCCTCATATCACTGTTGCTTCTACAAACTAACCCCATATACAAATATTGGTTGATCTACTCCTACAAATGGGTATTTCTGTTTCCACTGGAACAATTTCTGTGTGATATAATGTAGCATATGATGTCAACTTGAGCCAGAACTTCTCAGGCATTTACTCAGAGACTACAGCAACAGCTACCAATGATACATTTTCCATCCACCTATTTTCTACCAGCTCATTCCATTGGAAGGTTGCAATGAGCTGAAGCATATCCCAGGAATCAGGTATGCCTGGACAGGTCAACAGTCCATTGCCTGACTAACACAGAGAGACAAAACAACCATGCACACTCTCACTGTCATTCTGAGAGGGACAATTCAGAGACATCAATTAACCTAATATGCACGCTTTTGGACTATTTGCAGCCCCTGATAAAACTATAGAGGCACTGACAACAGCAGCCCTGACAGAGGCAAGATAAGATAGAGACAAAAAGTTTCTTCTGATTGAAATAACTGAAAAAAGCCCTTTTTCTTGGCCAGTGGCACCTTCAGGCCGCAGAATGTAGGGGATGGTGTGGGGTCTTGATCAATGTGGATTACACTGCAAGACAGATTGATGAAACAGTTAAAGTGATATGGTCCAGCTAAGTTTGAAAGTGTTGGAAGGGGTCAATACCAAAATAATGCAAATGGCAGCAGGAACCCTTAGAAACTCCCAATGATACCCAGTACAGTCTAAAACAATCTCAAGCCTTAATTTGAAAGAGTCTTCTTAATGCACAGTACCTCTGAATGCCCGTTAATGCATTTTCCATTAAAAGCAGCCACTTAATGTACAAAGTACATGCTAATGAAACTTGGGATTCTGTCCACAAGGACAGACACATGCACATACATACTAACTAAGCCTATAAATGCATACATCAGCTATGCACTGAATACAGAATAGGACAATTGAGTATGTGCATACAAAGATGCAAACAAGCACATATATATAAGCTGCCTCATAGGCTCTTAATTATTCATACAGGAAGCTAAATCAATGGAAAATGCAGATTGCTGCTGTACCGTATGTGGCAGACAAATGAGTCTGTCCCCCAAAATGGTTCCGTGCAAATGACAACATGCTTGCTGAGTTTATTGTGCATTTAGTTTAAAATGTCATAAATTAATTGTAATAAACTAGCCACTAGAACGGAGCCTGCACTTGTTCAACTGTATTTAGAACCCCAGTTTTTTAACACTAAAGGCTGAGTGATTGTTAAACCTTTCACTGCATACCCTGGCAGTGTAAAGATGGCTTCTGCTGCACTTAAAGCCTTGTACGAAGACCACTGGAGTAGATGTTCAGTTTTTCTAAAGAATAAAATGGTTGACAACTTGCCATATGCACAAGCACCCTTTTTAAAGTTGTTACGTTGTCTGTTCAAGTTAAATCAAACACACCTCAAGCATTTAAAACCTACTTCCAGTGTTATTTTTGCACTCAACTGCGAGGTTCCTACACACTAAGACGCTAACATGGAAAGACAGTTCTGCAAGGGACTTAGCCAGTGAACTGTTATTGCAGGAGAGTGCTTTGGCTTTAAGTACTGTAGTGGGCTTTTTGGGAGGAGGGATTGAATGTACAGTCATTTGGCCTCCTTGCAGGAACTGATAAGTTATGGATGAAAACAGCTGCACAGGTTGTAATCAACTTCCCATGTCCCTCAATGATATAAAGAATCTGGACAAGTTGCTGATGAATCTGTAAAACCAAACTTCCCCCATATACAAGCTCGTCGGTGGTAACAACACCATTCATATACGGCTATAACTTCTTTGCAATGAATGGCCTTCACAGTGATGTAAAATAGCTGTGGTGGCTTTGCTAATCTGCTGCTTTACCTTTTGGTTGCACCATGATCAGCAGAGTAACTGCATCTAACAGCTGCACACTTGCCCATTTTGAACTTTGCCACCCAATTTGTCCTCAGACACACACACACACAAACCCTGAAAGGTAACACATTTCTGTATATCCCGGCCTAAACCATTCAAGCTTTTTATGGGACCTTCTTCTTCTACCCCCACTTAAATCAGCACTTCACTGGGACCTGCAGAGCTAGTTGGCGCCTTGTGTAGGCATGTACATAAAAACTCATGCACAAATTTACTTCTTCACCTTTCGTGTGAGAGTCTGTTTAACTCTAGCTTTTTCTCACTTGCCTCAAGTGTTTTTTTGCAAGCAGGAACATACATCTCACGCATGGAAAAGCTCACACATCAAATCCTGCTTCGGACACACTCCAGCAGAGCTCTGGAAAAGACTGGGAGTCTCTGAGGAGATGCAGTAGTGTAAATGAATAAAAGCTGCACGCAGCTTGGAAATCTTGTGTTGGCTACTGCCCAGACGGAGAGTTGGTTCCACGGTAAATAATCGGCCACAGAACAAAAGCAGACTATACATTAGTGCTGGGCAGTATACCGGTTCATACCGGATATCGGTGTTATTTTTTATTATGATAGGAATTTTTCATATACTGCCATACCAGTGTGTAACGTTGCTGGTTCAAGCCCTGGACTCAGTTTGAGTCAGAGGGGGTGGCTGGTTCGGGCTGAGGGGGGTTTGAGACAGTTTGAGACAATATTTATATTTACACACGATCAGCATATATCCATATAATGGGCGCGTTCGGGGCAAGAGACGCTCTGCCTCTAAATAATGTATTTTCTGCCGCAAAACTCCTTCATTTTACCAATGTGTTGTCAGCAAATGCTAAAGGGCGAATTCCCTCATAGATCACTCCGAACTGTAGGACGGTCTGCTTTTTGCTAAGATAATAGCAACATGGTCCGTGTTTTTGTTTTTCCAAATCGTAAAAATAGAATGTAGCCGACCATTTTACAGTACGGAGTGAATTCGCCTTTTCCGATGGTAGTGACGTAATCGCTGCCACATTCAAGCGCAAGACAGGTTGAAAGGACCCCGGAATGACAACAACAATGAAAATACAAGCTGCTAGCAGGTCACAGAGGAATCGGACTAGCATTTGCTAACAACACATTGGTAAAAAGAAGGAGTTTTGTCGCAGATAATGCCTTATTTAGAGGCCGAGCGGCTCTTGCCCCGAACGCTCCTATTATATGGATATATGCTGATTGCGTGTAAATATCAATATCGTCTGAAGGAGTTCGAGTTGCGCCACAACTGTCTGGGTGAGTAAATGATTGTACAGCATGCTACAACATAGGTACAGGTTGAAAAATACCGAACTTCCCCTTTAACAGAATCACAAGCACATTGTTTTACACACACACAAACATGTATGCACATACAAATTATCAGAAATACGAACTTTTTTCACATGTCATCAGTGACCGTTGGTTATGAACGAGCTCCCTGAAATCAGCTGCAGCCTATGTTTGGACAACTATAACATGCATACCATCCCACCCACTCACACACACACGCACATACACACACACATTTACAGTATGCACACACAGTATGGAGACAGCTCTGATAAAAGCAAGAGTGCTCCAAAAGTCATTTGACGGAGGTCCAACAAAAGAAGTGTTTTCACAGGATAATCCCTGGCTGGGATTGCAGGGGTTCTCTGGTGTGTGTGTGTCTGTGTGTGTGCAAAGGCAGCAGTGCCCTGAAGAGTTGGTTGTCTGTATTTGTCTGTTTGTACTTCTGCGATTGTGTGTGACAGACTGTGTGTGTTTGTGGAGGATCAAGCTGAGTAGGGAGGATTTTATTCAGGATTTCATTAGCAGGGAATAGGAGATGTTTGGCCTGGCCGGCCACCTCTGGCTCAAGGACAAGAGTGCGTCTGTAACCGAGCTGAACTGTGTGCAAGGGCAAACACTGTGGCAGTTTGATGGAGTTTAACTGCAATTCTTCATATTTTTTTCTTTCACAGGGGGAAAGACAGTTTGCAGGGGTCGAGTTTGCTCTCCTCAGGAATTGTCCTACTTTGACTCTGGTCACAAAACAACAATGGTTCCTGGGTACTCACCACAGATTTAAACTGTCAATGAATACCCATCTTTAAGATGAGCCACTGGGATGGAGTAGGTACTTTTTATGATAGGAAGTTTGTTGAGATTAATTATTATTTCAAGGCGAAACTTGGATTTTTCTCTCATTTTCATTGGCAGACGTTTATTTATCATTTAATGAAAATATAAAAATGAAATATTAATATGTGAATACTTTCATGTAAGAAGAGTTGGGAGAGACTGAATGCCAAGCTCACAGGTTGTTTATCATCTGTTTTTTGGCAAATCATATTCTCACTTTGCTCATGGCCAAGTAGTTCTACCAGCAACACGATGAAAATCAGAGAGCTCAGATTAAATAATCAATGTGTGGCCTTCTTTCAGCCACACACTCATCGGCATCCACAAATCCACACACTTAGAAATGTATTTGATCCAGAACAGACTCAACCAAGATGTTAGTTAGTGGACTCTAACCTTGATTTGTACTTTAAAAGCATGCCACACATGTTCGCCCAGAACATGACTGATAGATAAATATGAGCTGTCTGACATTGCTTCAGACGGTGCTGCTTAAATCTAACTTATCCTGTACTGGATTTGTAGCTGATGCAAGGTTTTAGCAGGCAACTGATTTCTCGTGCCCATAAGGAAAGCTTTGATTTACAGCATCACTAAAATGATGAATTGAACATGACTGAGCTGCATTGCAATTTAATCAGTTCCCTTACATTACTATACCTACAACACTCCTGTATTTTCTTATATGTTCAGTGCTCGAGAAGATAGCCATGTATTTTAAAGGGACAGTGTGTAACTAATTTAGCTTTTAATTTAGCTTTACTTGCAGTATTGCTTTCATAAATATGTATTTCATCTTAGGCCAATCACAATAGTGTCCAAATGAAAGTGTTCTCGTGGCTTAGAAAAGATTAATTAGAAATACATAGGTGATGGGATACACAACTGCTGCCATGTTGCATCGGCATCTTTACATAAAGCAACCGAAACAGGACGAACTTGTTAGCCCTCTGCGTTTTAGCAGTGAATCCATGTGTGCTGTCGGGGGAGGAGGAGGAGAAACATGCAGCTGAGCACGAACAATTCCCTTTCCTTTTCCATTGAAGTGGATGAGCATTCATACTCTTCGTTCCAGAAAGTGAGGAAAAATAACCAAGAAAAGAAAAAGGATTCATAACCAAAGTTTAGTGTAGCTACCAGATGGACATAATTCATGAGGGAGAGGGACATGAGAACTGAGGTGGAGGTTGCAGTTTTCTGCTGGAAAGGTAGGTTAATTCAATGTAACAGTGAAGTTTTCTCTGGCGTTCTGTTAAAAACAGGGCAGGATGGTCCAACAGCATTTGGTCGGATACTTTACAGTTACTGCTACACTATATAAAACAGCAGACATGCTAATCTGTTAGCATACAGTGGAAAAGCTGTGTTCCTTCGTTGCAAGCAAGCATGTGAAAGGGCCAAACATTGCAGTTCCCCCCTTCTCCACTAGGTGCTGGCTGCAAAACACAGCAATTTCCCATTGGCTAGCATGTTTACTAGGCCAACTTAACAGCAGAATTAAACATGTTTAAAGCCTGGTTCAAAAAGAACAGGTTAGGTTTAAAAGGTCAGTTTTACCTTCATGACAACTTTGGGGGGAGTGGAAAAAATTCTAATTAATTCGTTTAGAAGTTTAGAGATAATAAATTTTTCATAATCAGGGGCGTGTCATTTTGACTGACATGTGCCAGATATCTGGGAAAACAAGGCCAAGAGTAGAACAACTGCAGTTTATAGTGACTTTACAGATAAGGGATTGTTATTCATTTGAAGTTAACCTCTTAACCTCTAATTTTTAGTTTTAAGTATCAGGACAATCATCTGTTTCCACTCGTCCTAAATTCCACATACTCAGCCTTTTTTAACTCAAGAGGCATCCGTAAACAGCTTTGCTGTTGGGGCATCCTTATAATAACATCTGCATATGGTCAGGACTTTACGGTTCAACAGAACCGCCTTGATCCTTGCTCTGGTTTGTCTGGAAACCTTTATCAGATGCCTTCAGTGCATGATAACATTGTTCTTCACACGCAGCCGTGCGTCCTTTGCAAGTTAAATATGAAACAGACAAATTATTTATAATACCACTACCAACATCAGTTTCAGCAACAAACAGCGTAGCTGTAAAATCTCTATTGTATTACGTTTGTACAACTCAGCGGCTTAATTGTGGCTGGAATTACGCATCTGCTTCCATCTAGTTGGCATGGAAAGACAACGCTCAGTCAGTGGAGCGACGGCTTGGACGCGGTGGTAAAAAAACATGTGAAACGGAGCTGTACTAGTTGAAAATTCTAGTTAAAATAATTAAAATTAAAATTCTAATTAAAATATACTTGACCTATTGATAATCAGCCAGTGTGAGCTCCTCTATGAATCCTGACGTTTTGGTATCTTGCTGGTTTTAATAATTCAGGTGAGAGTCAACACAATACCAAGAAAGAAACATGTCAACATTGGTCTTAAGAGAAGCTAATATTGATGCGTATCAATCTTGGAAGGGTTATAAGGCCATTTCCAAACAATTTAAAGTCCATCACTCAACAATGAAAACGATCATTCATAATTGGAAACATTCAAATGAACTGTCAATCTCCCCACTCCAGGGATGACGGACAGTTATGGTTTGTTCCCAGTCTCTGCAAGGTCTTCCTGAGGTCATAGTATACAAAGCTCAGAGAAATTTCTCAAAGCCCAAGAGCTGCATCTCAGACTCTACAGGGCAGGTTGTGCATGATTTGGGCTTGAGTTGACAATGAACTCGAATACTAAACAATCTTAAAGTCAAATGTCAAATCTATCTCACAGCTAAAACTGACCATCTGGCATCATCTGTCCATCTCAAGCACGGCAGCAAATTTATAACAGATTGGCTCAAAAAGAAAAAGAATCAAAGTGCTGCAATGATCCAGTCAAAGTTCATAGCTCAAACTGATTGAAATGCTGAGGCGGGACTGCAAAAGGCCTGTTCATTAAAAAAAAAAAACGTGCCTGCAAACCTTAATGAACTGAATCAACATTGAAAAGAGAAAAAAAGTGCTTTAACATATACATATATATATTATATATTGTTTCTCTGAAGTTATTGCTTGTAGAGGTGGTTCTACATGCTGCTGCTGTATGGTGGGGTCTTTAGTTTTCAAGGCTGTTTCTTCACTTCTTTGTAACAAATAACAAATAACAGTGTAATATATCATATTTTTGCAGATGAAGTTTTAATGGCATTGTTTTCAGCCTTGGGAGAGGCAGGAGGATTTTCTTTTATGTCAAATAGGTAAAGCCGTGGAGATGAAAAAGAATATACGCTATACATTTTCAAATGATTGTTGTAATATTTTTTCTCAGTGTAGGTGTAACTGTCAGAGAAAAGTTCAGTTTTACAGGCTCATGCCATGAAGTGAACAGGGAATGGGAGAAACTCTTACGAACAAGACATTTTTCCATGACACTGGATATCTTTCATATTTTCTCTATGTAGAAATCACTCTGTTCACAATTAAAATCCCAAAGCTAGGATTTTTATCCTTCTTTTCCAAACATAGATGCTTTATTTCATGGATTCTGCAAAGCAGAAAGACACAGCAGCGAGGGAGAAAAGAGTTCTTTTTTAATTTACTGAAATATAATGAAAAGCACAAATCATTTTTCACCAGATATTCATCTGGGGAATTGCCCTTTAATCTGTCTGACCTGTGCTGCCTAAAGACAGTAAAAGATATAAAGAGAAGGGTAAAAAGAAGAAGAGAGCAGACAGGGTGGCACAAAGAAGCGACATCTAGGATGAAGAACAACATGTGGGGAAAAATCCCTCAGGCCATTCTTTCAATTATCTCTGTAGTCCCTGGCGTAGGGATCGCTCACCCACCAACGCACAAACCCTCCCAACCCACCCGTCAGTCTCCCATCAGGGGAGTTCACACAATAAATGAAAAATGAGAATGAGAAACGCGCTAGCAATTGAAATCCCAAAGCTGATAGCAATAATGACATCACATATTAACATGAGGCCTGTGTGCATATACTATTTGCATCTAATTGATTTAAATGTTCAATTCTACAAATATGTGAAGGCTGAGAGCAGAAAATATCATCACATTTTCACTTGAATCCAAAAAATAAACTGTAAATAAAGTAAAAAATGTCTAAATAATAACCAAGCACACAATTAACATCTTCATTATATGCAGTGGATCAATTTAAAATGGGACAAATTGAGATTCACAATGTCAGTATGTCAATTAAAGTGTGCTAACAGCGTGTAGGTGTATATAATTCTTAAGTGCTACATATTTTTCTGTGCTTTCATTTTATGAAAGCCAATTATGCGGGAACAGCATGGGTCAGCAGATCTTTATAAACGGCTCCCAAACATGTCAACTAATGAAGTTAGCTACAGAAAATGACAAGAATCACATCACAGAACCCACATATCAGTTTTTTAAAGCCACATACAAAGCTGATAGAAGGATTCAGACTAATGACCAAACTAAAAGCACAAAACAAGAAACTGTTTGCTGTGCTAACTTATGCTTTCATTTGAGCCTAACAAGGAAATAACCAGAGGAAATTTGCTGTTTGACTTTAATATTGGATAAAGAGAGTTAAGAGAAAATAAACTGCTGAAAGCTGAATGAAAGAACTTCTGATTACCAACGGCTCTTCACTGATGCCCGGTAAGATGTACAATGAAGAAATGAACACTGTATCCTGTTAACCCATTATTTGACAAATAATTTTAAGCCAATATCTGTTATTCTCCTTTTACACATAAGAGAGTGAGCATTGAGATTTATAAAAAAGAGACTCACAGTCTCATTGAGAATCAAAGCTTCTCCACAAGAGCACAAACAATGCATATCACACTATGTAATCTTACAGAGTGTGATATTTGTATAGTGTGTCAGCTCCAGCTGGTGCATACACACACTGCAAGACTCTGATATTCTACATGTATGTGAATCATTTTAATTTGATTTGGAGCAATATAGAAAATGAGGTGGTTATGTTCCATGTTTTTAAAAATGGTCTGTATCTGAATGGAGATGAAGTCTGAAAATTCTGCGATTTTTGGTGCATTTTACGGCTACAGTCCATAAAATCTATAAGGCCCTTTCAGACATGCCCTTCTACACATCACTCTCATCTGAATGTCACTGCTTCATGTGTGGAATAAATATAAGGTTTTTTTGTTTTTTTTTATTAGAAGAGTTGACCCTCAGTCATTTAGATCTACTGATTATTTTCTTTTACCTGTCCTGACTATAGGCTGGCTCGGAAAATAGACCAGGCATTTTTCTATCGCAGCTCCAAAGTTAGAGAGCCAAATGTCCTTGTATGATCTGCAACATTCCTGGCTTTTCAGGTTTTGCCTTAAAATATCACAATGTCTTGGGTTTTAAATCCATTGGGAGGTTTCGCTTTTATTTAATTTCGTTTGTTTTCATTTCATTGCTTTTAATGAATAATTTCTTAGTTTCTTTATTTGATATATCTGTGCTGACAAAATTCCTTCTATTTCCTGCACTTTGGTGTGCTTTATAAATAAACGTAACTATCATCAGAGACTACAGCAGCCTCATGGTCTGGAGTCATGCCCTTAACACTGAATTACACGCACGTGTGAATGCATAAAGGTTGGGGTCTTTCTCTTCCCTTCTTTTTCATCCCAGTAATAAACACTGGGCTCTGAAAGGCAGCAAGCTGTTGTCCAGAGTCTTACATCTCAAAGAGTTGCAACTTGAGTGCAAGTCTAACTGTGCGTTCACACCATGAGCGACTAAAGCTGTAAAATCGCCGGAAGTCGTTCATTTTCAATTGGACAGGAGCGACTAAAGCGACTAAAGCGACAAAAGCGACGAGCTACAAAAGTTGAGCGACTAGAGCGACAAAACAAAGTTGAA